>QLPA01002502.1:0-32467 GCA_003313945.1 Lactifluus pinguis | reverse complement strand
CCTCAATGTGTCCTGAATCTTTTTTTGCCTCTGCCTCTGCCTCCTACTCCTCCTCTGCTTCCTGCGCTCCCACCTCCCCCACTGGCACCACCACCTCGTGCGTCACCGTGTCGCCCGTCGCCTCTGCCGCTGCCTCCGCGCCTCCTGCGCTTCCTGTGCCTCCCGCGCCCTCCCTTCCGGATCACTCTAAATTTCTTCCCCATTACTTAATCACCACATTTGCATACAGTATCTAGTATTCCATAATATTTGTTGGTAGTGTGTAGTGAAATAAAGGACACTTAAATTCATGCATGGGAGTGACTCATAACTGGCATATGTTTCAGCTTAAGTTAAATCACATAAATAATTTCCATTTGCTTAGCATAATTAAACAATATTCACCTAATTGATGACCAAAAAACACAGAAAAAAAGAAACTTTTTCAAACAAATAACAAGGATGTTGTGAGTAAATTAATTATGACCAAAATACAGCAGTTTCATACATCATTTGTATTATTTTGTACCATTTGGTTCTTTGGTGCAGATTTATCAAAATTTACCATGTAAGGTTTTCCTGATGACGACCTGACGTCGTCACCTACGAGCAGGTCCGATACGTCTGCTTGGGGATACCGCATCACGTCCCAGCTGGAGAAGAGGCCCATTACCAGTGGCCATACGATCCCAATCAATACTACGAGACTGACCTTCGACAGTGTGCTAGCTGTCTGCGCGACTTCCAGTGGAGACAAGCCAACCCCGGAGTCCCCCAACGAACAAGAATCTTTACTGACGGACGCGACACGCTGGTCTCCACCCGGATGGCTGACTTCGAGCGACCAGAAACTCCGGACGCGTCATGGTTCGAAGAAGACGAAGAAGGAAGGCACACCATTAACATCTTCCATGCGCCTCGAGCACCCACTATCACTCAGACGCAGACGGACAGTGAAGTCCCACATCCTCCCCCTCGCTGCGAAGCAGCGGTTCAGACAACCCCAGCTAGCACGGCGGACGCATCCATTCAAACATGGCCCTTCCCAGAGTTCGGGACCACCGAGTACATGTTGGACTGGAGCTACGGTAATAACAGGGGTCCTCAGCAGAGAGGTGCAGGTATGGAACCACGACAATCAATTACTCTCCACCACCACGGACTTGATAAGCTGGGACTCGATTCCGGAGGGCCTGAGAGATTCAACCTTCCTAGTTTCCCTGAGGAGGATCACGAACTAGCCGACGTTGCCCGCAACGAAGGAGGGTGGAAGAACTGTCGGTACCATGCCAAGTTGACCACGCATTCCAGCGCGGAGTGCGCCATTCCCCACATTAATTGCATGCCCGGACTAGGGGTCTGCCGGGTCGAAAAGAATCATCGATGGTACGGCGGGGGTTGTCTCCTCGATGGCACTTACGCTAGCATGGCACGCAAGAGGAAGATGAAGGAAGCAGCGGAAGCTTCTGCAGCCAAGGAGGCGTCCTCGTCACGACGTAAAACTGACGACTGAGGCAGGTGGAACTGCCTTCTAGAAGGGGGGTATTGTTACGGAATCAGGACACGTTATGGACCTTATGATTCCTTACTCACCCTTGATGACTCATGATCTTCTTGCTGACTGATGTGCGCCATTGTTCTCCCAAAACCGTCCACTGCTATTGTTCTCCTTTCCTTTGTTCTCTTGTTTTGGTCGCGTTCTATTGTTCTTAACTTACGCTTATTGTTCGTCCTTTTTAGTACAACAATTAGCATACACTGTATAAGTAGGCCTCAGCTGGTAGCTCGTACCCCAGCTTCGGCTTTAACCCAAATCGACTGTTTCACCTCTCCTAAAAAGATACAGATCTCCCCTCTAAGACTCCTCCTCTTTGCTCTATCACTCTCCTCTGCCCTAACAAGGCTTCGAAGGTTGGCGGGTGTCCTACAACACCCCAGGACTCTGCGCATCGTTACCTTGAGTAACCCTGAGTCCACAGTCTTGGGAGAGACTGAAACGAACAGAACCCTTGTTGGGACCCGGCCCTAGTCGAGCCGTAACAGTTATAGTGTATACATGTTGGACTATATAATTCAGAAAAAAAGTGGTTGACAGGGAGTGGTCTCATAAATTCAATGTGTGACGGGGACCTTTCGATATGATACATAATTTTACTGTTCACTCACTCATGCTCTCTCCATCCCCTTTTCTCGTCTACTATGGCCAAAATGCAGACTCGGAGAGGTGGTAAACCTTCTACGTCAGACAGCACAAGTACTAGGAAAAAGTCAAAAGGTAAATTTTAAAAATGTCACAACATGGTCTGCTCCTGACAGGATTTATTTACAACAAGCCTGTCCAACATGCCGACGCCGCAAAGTAAAGTGTAAACACACCCCCAATACAGATATCACAGAAGCATGTGAAGCCAGTGTCGAGGACACTTTCAACACAACGAAACCAAATGGTGCACGTATGTGAACTTCCATACAAAATCTCAAGCTGTACTGACACCAGGTGACAACAAAGACTCAGATGCCAATAACAGTGATGAAGAGGAAGAGCCTGAGCTGAGCTGTGGTGCAAAAGAAGCCTACGGACAAGCCCAAGCAGTGCTGATGATCAATTCCTTTGCTGAGATCCCAGAACCTGATGATGATGACTCAGAGACTGCCAGCTTGTCAGAACCAGCCGCACTGGCAGATAAGAACAATGTCGACACATCACTGGAAGGGTTCAAAACCGACTCGAGTTCAGTGGGTTCAGCCACTGGCACAGATTCGGATGAGTCAGAGCTCCTGCTCCCTGTGAGGGCACCAACACGCATGCGGCATCCTCCTGCCCAACAAAAGCCAAAAAAACCTTCCTCAGCACAGCACCAAGGCACTCAGGAAGCAAATCCTTCATCCAGAGCAAGTAGCAACCCTGCTACATGTTGTAAGTTGCCAAAACCTTATCTTACTGATCCAAACTCGTAACATACTATTTCCCATAGTGTTTGACATCAGCTGCGCGCTACGGATCCAGGGTTGTGATCATCCATTTATGGTTTCGTCATCAATCACATACTATATGCTTCGTGATGTGATTGGTAAGAAGCTCAACAAACGAACTGTAAGGCGGCCTAAGTAGATGCCTTACCATGAATAAAGAACATCCTTCACGCTACCCACATACGGCCGCATGAAGCACTAAGATTAAAAAGATAGTCTACTGCTTAGGATCGTAGATCCTAAGTAATCTATATTAAACGGGCCGGCTCGAGGCCACACGCCGCGCGACTTCTCAAAGTGCCAGGCGCGAGCGGCATCCCAGACCGGCTCGAGCTCACACCGGGCTCGAGCCAAAGATAACGCAAAAACGCGAGATCGCTAGAGTCCTCGGCCACCAAATCATGTGCACACAATAAATAAAAAGTGCATAAAGAATAATATATTGCTAATTTACACAAGCATGAAACGAGGACCAAAAGACTAGCGTCTTATGGGTTGACGCGCCAGCGGTACAGGCGGTCCGATCTGAGGACCACCCCCGCATCTCGCGTCAACGACACTGGCAGTCCGGTCTGCCTAGATAACGTGAGATTGGGCAACGCTACTCCTCCGAGGCATTGCACATTATGTCTGGCAGTACACCCCAATGGGGCACACTGCAATTTAAATATATTGACCACCCTGAAACTCTGAGGAGCATGGAAACCATGCGATCATGAGAGAAATCACAGGTAAGCGTGATATGAAATGATCAGGAGGATCGCAGCAAGATCAGACTGTATTTACTATAGATCTAGGGTAGTATTTCGTGTACTTATACTAGTATCGCCTGCCTTCCCTGATGGGAGGCAGACTTACTTTCCTTCATAGCATACACAATAAACCGCAGATTCAGCTGGTTCTGTTCGTGTTGTGCCTTTGGAAATGTTTTAAAGTCATAATCATTTATCTAATCTACTACACAGGCTGCCTACGCTCGAGTCTACTCGCTAGGAAGCCTTACACAAACAGAGCAGGTTCAATTGCAATATCGCCTCAATACGGATAAGGTGAAATCCCGGGGAGTTTCCATTCAGTCCTTGGAGGAGTTTGATCTCTTCATCAGTAGGATGCGACTCCTCATTGTTCCACAAAGGCTTGCGAATGGGAAGCCCTCAACTCGTCCTCCCAAACCTGTCATGGTATATTTTGAGGATGTGAGTGAGGGAATGAAGGAATCAACAGGTAGTGCCACTGCAGATAAAAAGAAAAAAGCAGTGCGTCACTGTATTCTATGTGACACTGTGATGCTAACTCAAGTTGTAGGTGCAATCTCAGCCGCGGCAGCCCACCCCTGATTCACAAACTGAAAATTCTACATATGTTGTTGTTGAGAATGACCACAAAGAAGTGGTTGCAAAGTTGCAAGCAAAGTATCGATGCCCAGTCCATTCAAGAGACAAGGATACATGGTGTTGGAGCCCGTCACCATCTACCAATGTGTGCTTTGAAATAACCATTCCCAATCTGGGATATTGGGCTGTGGAGATTGTTCGTGTTCTCTCCATACAGTCATCGCTTAACTGATCTGTTTGCTAGCTTTCAAATAGGGCTACCCTTGAGAGAAAGCCTGACACGCTGAGGTTTCATAAGGAAAGGCCACAAGGACAACTTGCTGGATCCGGGCCTCACCACCAGTTGGGAACTCAGCCGCCGCTCCCCACTGATGCCCCTTTTCCATATATGAACCCATACATGATGCCCATGATGCTGCTGTTCTATCCTGGCCAGTCATTACCAGGCACGCTTCCAAACACCCAGCATATGCTGCCTACCAATCCTATGCAGGCTACTCCTCCAACTCATGCAACACCCACTGGTGGTGCTATTTCCGCTGACATGGTTGACATAACCTCATGGCTCCGATACCTGGATGATCATGAAACACGTGGCACTGACAGACTTGGAAAGAGGATCTTCTTTAGTAGACATGCTCATACATTTGCAAGGAAAGGTTTCTTTCAAATCTCACAACTAACCTCTCACCACATTACACCTGAAAAATTGGAAAAATGGCTTAGTATTGAGATTGGCCATGCAATTCTCATTCTACAGTATGTAGCATATGATATAGAGGCGATCAAAAGTGGTGCTTTGATTATTCCAGCTGTGGATGATGATGGCACGCTCATAGTTGATAACCCTTCGGTCCCTTCCCAATAGTTTGATAATGTCATTTGCTAGATGTCCCCAATTATAGTTTGATACACCTGCCAATCCCAATGTGCCAGTGCATCTCGGAGCCTTGCTTGGAGCTCAGAACACGATTTTTTGAAATATCGCAGATCTCGCGCTCGGTGCAACTCACAGAGATAGTCGGAATTATTCCGAACACAGTGGTATTGTTTTCGTCGAGATCCGTCAGGATTTGAAGGAGATACAGCCATTCCGAGTTTACATGAATTTCTATTTTTTTTTTGTGACGCTTTGCCAGGTCACGTGAAAACGACAATAAATGAAAAGGATTTTATTTTAAGGCTTTAACGACGTATCTAACTTTATTAATTGTTCAAAATGATTTTATAAATTGATGCCCATCACTCGCGTCTGATGTTGATTGAGACTGGAAGCTGAGATATTTCACAATGGCTCCCTGACACGGCCCCATACCCGGAGTAAAAAAGAAAAAGGAATGAGACGAACTACCCTTTGATATGTAGTTAGTAGTAGATGGTATAAGAACGGCTTTGTACGTCCAATCAGAGAGAGAACGACAGAGGGAGGATTCTTTGTTTGGAACTTCCGCGAACTATCCATTTTTTTTATATACGAAACGAACGAGAATCCAATTCCAAATTTCCAAGTTTCAACCAAAACCAATAAGGAATGGGGAAATGTACAAGAAAAGTGATATGGTGTGTGAGTGTGTGAGTGTGAGCAATCTGAAAAAGATAGTGTCGTAAAACCCAGAAATTGAAAGACGAATGCGCGAACGAAAAATCAGTGATGAGGCTATAGCAGCTTTGAATCACTGAAGGCGCTGGCGCCGGTTTCAAATCCTTATACCCTTCCAACATCGAAAGCCCACTCAACCGCTCGCCCAGCGCTATAGTCGGAAAACGTCAACCGGTCACCGCGGCCGACGCATACAATATTTGGACTGACGACGCTCCCAGCATTGTCTCGTGCCCGCGCCCGGATCCGTGGGCTCCGACCCGCGGTGCAGACACCCGCCATGCTCGAGTGCCCTACGACGCCCAAGTCAGCATCGGTATCGGAGTCTCCCGCAGCGTGGTGGCGACGGCGACGCTGCCAGTCGAGTCTCCTCGCGTGTGTATGAGCAGAGGTTCGACCATGCCGAAACCATGCGAGACCAAGCTCATCTCACTCCCGGTGTGTCAGCGCAGTGGAAGCCTCGCCGCTGTGGCGGCCGCGAATGCCCCCTCTTGCGTCGACGACATGGGGTGGTTGAAGTCAAAAGACGACCAATTGTGGTGAAGGCTTCGAGAGATCGGTGGTGCTACCAACAAGGGTATCTGTCTGGGTCTCCAGGGTCGAGGTTCAGAAAGGACACCTCGCGCACCGTATCATCATCCATGCCATTGACCTTCTTTCCGAGGAATCCAAACTCCAAGCGCTCGGAAGTAGATGGCGATGTGGCTCGACTTTGAGTAGTAGGATGTGATCGTTTTGACGAGTCGTTTTCGTGTATCCCCTTGGACTTGGTCGGGTGAGTCAGTCGGGGGTGGTATAGCGCGTTTCCAAGGGGGGGCGGCTGAAGTGGGCAGGGGTGCGGTTGTCGGTAGGTACCTGGTGGTTGAGACGTCGGATCCACGTGTCCGGCGGGCGGGTGAGGTCGGATATCGGAGTCGGATACCGCTCCCTTCTCCACGGCACCCGGGGTGGACCCAATCTGTGGAGAACTGCGGAGTCAGTGGGGAGTGTGAGCGTGTGGATGGCGGCTTGGGTCGAGAGTTTCTCCAGGCGAAGTTGGTTCGGGAGGATGGCTGTCAGCTCGCGGAGGGGTTCGCGGGGTGCTTCGCGCCAACTGATGCATTGGATGTGAGAGACTTTAGCATACGAATCTGGGACCATCTGGGGCGTCGAGTTTGTAGTAGTGGCCGACCGGGGGAGACGTGTGGGCGTAGGCAACATCTATGACGTGCGGTCATCGATCGCCGAAGCGGAGTTCCAGACCTTTTCAAAAAAAAATACACTGTCTAAGACTCTAAGGGCGGCGCCTCGAGAAACACCACAACGCCGCCACCATCCCACACATTCCACTCACATTCCTTATAACTTAGTAACAGATCAAGCGCGACTCTCAAACCGTAATCGCGTCATTTGTCCCATGCGACGCCCAGCCTCAGGCCTCATGGTTGAGCCCTTTTCTATCTATTTATCTCCACTTTTCTTTTGCCCTTTAGCCTACATTTCACACCCGCAATGCTCAAAGCACTCATCGGTTATCCGTATGCCTCGTAAGTTAAAGCGGCGAGCGAGGTTCGCCCGAAACATTCACACGCTTTCTCTCGCCTTGTCTCACTCTTCACCTGCAGGCGTATTTTCTTCTTCGTCTCATACAGTTTCACCACCACAGAAGCGTTCTCATATCTTGGGAAGGGAAGGACAAGTATAAATGATCAGAATTGAACCACCAAGTAGTGGCGCTTCCTCACCATGCGTGTTTCTCGCAAAACAGTTGGCCTGACCGGATAGGGGGGTTAGGGTTAGTAATAACGTCGTGTGTCGGATGGAAATGTGCGCTGATACCGCGACGACAGCCGACAGCGCTGACATGTAAAACTATCAATGGTATGGTACATTTGAGAAGAGACGAGTAGGAAGAATAAAACATGAGGTGAGTGAGCGAATTGTCAGCAACATACTCATTAATCATTTTTGTGGTCGTTCGTTCGTTGCTTCCCCTGCTAGCGCTGTTTTGTAATTGCTGCCTACGACCAGGGATGGGGACAACAGTCGGGCCCACTCACCCACATCACTACACCATTACCATGATCATAGCACAATCCGCGCTGTAATGCCCATGACCTTGCGGCCCTTATCCTATGTTCGCATCAGGATGACTCCAAAACGCACGAGCCAATCATCATGACGCTCCGGCTCGTCTCACAGGCTGAACTTGCCTTCTTCAATACTCAACGCGCCATCAACGTATCGGCCACGAGCTCTCGACTCATGTGCCAGCTATCTTCCTGCGGGGCAACAATACTCTCCAGAAGCCCGGGCCTATCTCGCCATTATGATGTCCTTGCCTTCGAGTTCATCAGATGGGTCGCAACTCCTACTGCACCACCCGAGAATACACCGTACCTAGAGTCAACCTCTGTTTGGTCTGAGGGATATCGACCGACCACTTCAAGGAGGGCCTGCCCACTGGTGCCAGCCACGGGTGTCCTTTGCCGGAGCATGTGCATATGCAAAAAGTTTATCTTAGAATGACAGTGTGTGTGTGTTTTTCATCCAATTGCGAGTAATATGACTTTATTTATGATAATCGAATTATTATAAGGCAGGAAGGAATATATGGATTGTAGCGATGACTCTCACTCATTGGTCCCGAATCCTCTGCCCCAAAGTCGCTTCTGGGCCTCCCTAGTCTTAAGGCACGGCGCTCACAGACAAAAACAGACACAGGGTTGGTTCCCTGCTCTTTTTCCCGACACCCGACGAAGGGCGGCCAGGTACGCATATAGCGGTACTGTCCCAAACGAGGTGGCGAGCCGTTGGAGTATGACCATTGACCAGGTCATGATCGCGTGATCCTTTCTTGGTGGATATTCAGGACTCCGCAACATTTGCACAGCAATTGATCCGCAACAGGCATTGTGTGTGCGCACAATCTACAATCAATTTGAAATTAGATTATAGCCAAATCTAATTTTAAATTGATCGGGATGGATAATACTGGTTGCACCCACTTTTTCGTACGTCCAAACTAGACACATCCTCCCCTCCTCAGCAACACACCAGCGCTGACATCCAAAAGCCCTCTCCCCTTCATTTTTGGTGTTTCCCTCTCTCTCGAAGGAGTTAGGGTCTCACACTCAGGCTCTCGTGCAACCAAACTACTATTGACAACCCCCCCTGGCCGGCTCTAGGCTGTACTCATTGACCGCAAGGTATAAGGACAACATCGAGGTCCAGGTAACCCTTTCACATGTGCGCTCGTGCGAGGCACAGTAGAGTATCTCCCTCCCTAAGGTGGGGAAATCGTCTGATTTAAGAGTTTCGAGGATAAATGGGTTCAGACTCCGATTCAGAACTCGCAGGTCACACCCGCTGCCTCTGTTGATTGTTGCGTAGTTTTATTCCCTGAGCTGCACGCCATGCCTCCGATCCTGTTAATACGGAGATTGTGTCTTCGTTGTTGGTACGTGTCACGAAAATATAAATCTGACTTAAAAGTGTAGTTTTATTGGCTGCGGTGACTCTGCCCAAGTCTTTCTAGACCCACGCTCGAAGCGCTTGAAAAGGGAGGTTCGTCCGAACTCGGAATGATGCGGCAGCGAACGTGGCGAGGCTGTGCTGATGCGTTGTAGATTTATTAATAATTGCGTCAATTGAGCAAGACGCGTTTCGTGCGAGGACTTGGTGTTTGGCATTGAGGGAGCAACGAGTACGTCCCACCGAGAAGTCAGAGTCAGAGTCGGGGAAGATAGTGCGTTCCCGCACTCATCATTATAACTAGCCCTGGCTCCTCCGCCAATACCACTACAGTAGGTATTGATACTAAGGTCGATGAGCCATTACATCTGTGAATATACGGGTCCATCATGATCCTGCCGTTCCTCGTGCGATCATGCATGCGATTCCCACAGTCCATCCACCATGGCCAAGGTAGAATTGAAGGCGAGAAAGGGGAGCTTTGAAACAGATTCTGGACCCACCACGTTGCCAGTGAAATTACCTGTCGGGGATGGTGATCGGGATTCGGAAGTGAGGCGGGGGCGGTTGAGTACTAACTTACTAACTTCGTATGGAGCGTGGAAATGTTTGGTGGGCTTATGTCAGCCCCCATTCGGGCCTTTCAGTTACCGGTTTACCCACGAGTCGGACGTGTCCCCTTTCCACCAGTGTATTAAACTGTAATAGCGCGTTCCTCAACCATGTTTGCGACATCTTAATGCCACTTTCAATTGGATGTCGCGCCACCCGTCTCGGAAGTGTCAACCCACGCGTGGCTTGGCGACAGATCAGGGCGTCGCTCTCACGACCTAGCACTCAAATCCTGCAGTCAGCGGTCTCTTCCATGTGTTGCCCGAGTTTCCCCCATGGACCCCGACCTAGGTGAATCCCATGCTCGCCTCTTACGGGTTATTGACGATGAAATCGAGTCTTTGGAGGTGTCCATTCGAGCATTGAAGTCCCGACGCAATTCGCTTGCTTCGATCTCGCGTCTACCTCCAGAAGCCATGGCCACGATATTCTCATTTGTATCTTCACCTGGGAGACCAATACTTCCCTCCCCGAATGTGAAATATGATCGTCTTGGATGGCTACGTGTCGCTCACGTTTGCCATTTATGGCGTGAAATAGCACTCAACCAACCTCGCTTTTGGAGCCACATCGACTTCGCCGCGCTGACCTCAACGGGCATAGCTGAGATGCTCGCCCGAGCGAAGATGGCTCCCTTATTCCTGGAGGCGAAGATTACTTACTGCTGGAACATGGCCCGGATATTGGCCTTTCAGGAAGAACTTGGAGCCCATATTTCCCATACTTCTCACCTTACCATTGCCATGAATTCTGTCCACCTCCAGATGGCGCTTGAACGACTCGTATCACCTGCCCCCACCCTTGAGGTTCTCTCGTTGACTAATGAGTCTCCTTCGGGTATACAGACATTGTCGGGGCAACGAATAAACATCCCCGATACTCTTCTTGGACGCATCGCCCCTAGGCTCTCTTCCATCGAGGTCAGTAACTGTGACATCAGTTGGAAGTCACCTCTACTCAAAGGCTTGCGGCGCCTCAAAATATTTGGGCTCTCCGCACATGCGAGACCGTGTCTCGAAGATTGGCTAAACGCCTTGAATGAACATCCCCAACTAGAAACTCTAATCCTTCACCACGCCACACCACTTGCCGCTCGATGTCCCCCACTCATATCTGAGCCTGATCGCACCGTGACACTTCCATTCTTGACGCAGATCGACATCACTGCCTCTGCGATGGATTGCGAAGTCGCACTTGCTCATCTAGTGCTACCAGCTCTCACCTGGATACACGTCACCGCCGTTTCCTACCTCCCGGGAGGCAACGACGTTCTGGCAGTTATTCCGCATATATCCCGAAATGCCCATGGGCCCCAAGACACCGAGCCACTTCGGAGCATATTGATCAGTGGCGAGAAAATGCGCCCCGAAATTGTTGTATGGACCGTGCCCAATGCCGACGATGAGATGCGGGGCCCTATGACCTTACTTGGTTCTGCACTCTCCGCACGTGTGTCCTTTTCTGCTACGGGGAGGGGTTGGGTTCGAGGCACGGACACCGTGATCTGTGATGCGCTGTTGGCGTCACTCCCCATTGATTCCCTCTCGACCATTATGTCGCTGAATCGACTCAGCAAGGAATTTTGGGTTCGTCAAGCGCCAAGATTATCCCTGCTCGAGCGTGTACGCCTTGTCCCCACAGCAATGGCAGCATTTAGGGAGATGCTATCAGAAGCTGAAGACGTGGCACCCAATCCCCCCCTGCTCCCATCGCTCACAAGGCTTATCCTTGACAACGACCGTTTGACCGCGTCCAGGACATACCATCTGCGCGATGTCCTTATAAAACGCGTGGAACAGGGGGTCCCGATAGAAACTCTTGACCTACGCACCTGCGTTGTGACTAGCCGTGCAATTCAGTTACTTGCCGAGATTGTGGTCGATGTACGGGGACCAGCATTTCTCGACTGGAATCAGACGGGGTTCTCATATGGCCCGGGTGAGGGTGAGGATGGATCTGAAGAAATTACTGAGGATGCACAAGAAGAGTGGCCATGGGAAGAGTCGGTGGGTCCGGAGGATGAATATTATGATGATGACGATCATTATGACTTTAACTACTTTTGACGACTCCTTCATGCTGTTCACCTAATGCTGTACAAGGTCTCAGGTACCAAGTCCTTTTCCATTCAAAAATACATTACTCTCTATGATGTAGTACAGCCTAGCTCAGGCAAAGGCTCGGGCACTAGTCAACAGAGCTACGTTACCCAATAAAATGTTCCGCGTTAGCGCTATCTGCGCTCCCCTCCGAGTCCCTCAGGACCTTATTTAAGTCAGCGTTTTGATTCTGTAACATGTAATTAAGGCCAAGGTGTGTTCCCCCCCAAACTACGAGATTGCCAATGGGACAAGTCATCGGACCGTTACTGTATATCATGTCGCGTTGACTCCGTTGTCACTCACTTAGCAAAGCGCCAAGGAGAGGCGTTCAAAGTCCAACAAGAAACCTTTTTTTTTTTTCAAAAAAAGGCGTACCAGTGGTCCAATGCTCTACGTAGATAAATTGTGAACATATGTTGCAGCCCAGTTTGAACCGTGCACAAAGTCGGCCCGAACCGTTATCGCGTCATTCAGGAACATTTGTCACATGCGACGCTCAACCTCACGCTTGAGCCCTTTCCCATTTACCTTTACCTTTTTTACCTTTAGTCTATATTTCACACCCGCAATGCTCAAAGCACCCCAACTGTTATCCGTATGCACAGTAGATTAAAGCGGCGGGCGAGGTTCGCCCGAAACATTCACACGCTTTCTCTCGCCTTGTCTCACTCTTCACATTTTCTTCTTTGTCTCATACAGCTTCACCCCCATATATGCGTTCTCACATCAGTGGGAAGGGCCAGCATAAATGATCAAAATTGAACCACCAAGCAGTGGCGCTTCCTCACCATGCGTGTTTCTCGCAAAACAGATGGTCTGACCAGAGAGAAGGGTTAGGGTTAGTAAGAACGCAACCATTTCGTCATCCTTATCCTATGTTTGACTCCAAAACGCACGAGCCAATCATCATGAAGTTCCGGCTCGTCTCACAGGCTGAACATGCCTTCTCTAATACTCAACGCGCCATCAACGTATCGACCACGAGCTCTCGACTCACACCAGCTATCTTCCTGCGGGGCAACAATTTTCCTCCGGAAGCCTATCTCGCCGTTATGACGTCCTTCCCTGCCAGTTCATCTGATGGGTCGCAACTCCCACTGCACTACCCGAGAATACACCATACCTGGATTCAACCCCTGTTTGGCTTGAGGGATATCGACCTACCACTTCAAGGAGGGCCTGCCTACTGGTGCCAACCACGGGATGTCCTTTGCCAGAGCATGTGCATAACCCATGATTCAAGTTTCGCTTAGAATGACAGTGCGTGTATATTTTGCATCCAATTGCGAGCACCATGACTTATTTATGATAATAGAATTAAGGCAGGAAGGAATATATGGATGTGGGCGATGACTCTGACTCATTGGTCCCGAATCCTCTACCCCAAAGTTGCTTCTGGGCCTCCCTAGTCTCACGCCACGGCGCTCACAGACAAAACAGACACAGGGTTGGTTCCCTCGGTGTTCCACTGGTGCTGTCCCAAACGAGGCGGCGAGCCGTCGGAGTATGACCATTGACCAGGTCATGATTGCGTGATCTTTCGTTGTTGCTCGCTTTCTTTCCCTACCATTTTAGGCTCCGAGTGCAAGGATGGACGAAACGATCCCGTGATAGAAGATAGCTTGACACACACCTCCGGCTTTATCAGTTCTTCTTGATGTCTACAACATTTCACGTCCGCAGATAGTCTATTGCTGTAGGGAGTTTCTGTAATCGAGCGGTGACAACCCTCTACTGTGTAAACCCATCCTGGTCTCGAGCCACGGGGGGTATGTAATGGAACGGGGAGAGCTTACGTTTTCATAAACGGCCAAAGTAAATCAGGTTCGGCACTTTTATCAGCAAATGTTCGGAGGATACGCCTTGATGCCTACAGGTACTGTAAAGTTCAAGGTTTGACTCCTGAACGTATGAGCATCAAGCACAGCACTCAGCGCTCAGGCCTCAGGGCCGGGCTAGGTTTCCGGCTGATGCGTGCCAATGCGCGGTTTCCTGAGTGGTGGTGTTAAACCGCGTGCGTCTCATATAGATAAATCTGAGGGGTGTGACCTACAGATAGTATTTTTCACGCTTCAGGCACAGGTGAACACGAACTTGAACCACAAACTAGATTACCCCGTCGCCATGTAGAGTCAAGAACTCATCCCAGGCTACATACAAATCTGGCTATTCGTCCGCATTTGTTCGCCTTAGGCTGTGTCACGGTAATACCTCATTCGTCATCATCCATTCAGACCCAGACGGTGGTAAGAGAGGAAATGAATCAGTCAAAGACAGGATTTTGAATCAAAAAAAAAGATATGATTGACACTAATTATCTGAATTGTGTGCATATACTGTAGCCCAATTCGATCCATGCACAAACTTTGTCAGGTCCAGCCAAGTCTCATGCCTACCCGCAATCCAGACCGTGTTAGATCTATGGAAATACGGTCGGTGAGCCTGGGGGACCCATAAAAGAAGTTCTCCCTCATCCCCACACATCCAACCATCATCGTCGATCAGGAACTCATTCATAAATCGATCGTTCTCGATATCTTCTGTTCTGACCTTCTCCGAGTCCAAACATACGGCGTGATCTCGCGAGGTCGAGGTGATACGCTGCCCGGATGAAGCGGAGTTGACCCCTGCTAGGACAGCTCCTGTTCGGGCGTCCCACATGCGAATCGTGCAATCTCCGGAGCCCGAGGCAATGTGCTGCCCGTCCGGTGAAAAGGCAACAGAACGGACGGCATCTCTGTGTCCAGTAAATGGGCCCACTATGGTCTCTCCTGTTGCGGCATCCCAAACGCGAGTCGTGCAATCTCCCGAGGCAGATGCTACGCACCGTCCATCCGACGAAATTATAACATAATTGATCCATTTGGTGTGCCCTGTAAACGGCCCGGCTATGAGGGCTCCTTTTGTTGCATCCAATACACAAGCCGTGCAATCGTAAGAGCCTGAGACAATGAGCTGACCTTCCGGAGAAAAGGCAATGGAAAGCAATGAAATGGTGTGAGTGAACGGGCCTGCTATGACCTCTCCTGTTGTGGCATCCCACACTCGAATCGTGCCATCCAATGAGGCCGAAGCAATGCGGCGCCCCTCTGGCGAGAACGTAACACTCTCCACTGAACCGGTGTGTCCAGTAAGTGGGCCTGCTGCGACCTCTCCTGATGTAGCATCCCATAGGCGAATCGTGTGATCCATCGAGGCCGAAGCGATACACTTCCCGTCCGGCGAGAATGCGACGGAATTGACCTGATCAGTGTGTCCGGTAAATGGGCCCGAAACAACTGCTCCCGTCGTAGCATCCCACGTGCGAATCGTGTGATCTCCCGATGCCGAGGCAAGGAGCTGTCCATCTGGTGAAAATGGTACAGAGTAGACTGGACTGGCATGTCCAGTCATTGGTCCTGTTACGAGCTCTCCTGTTGTGGCATCCCAAATGCAAATGGTATGATCTAACGAGGCAGAAGCGATGCGCCGCCCATCTGGTGAGAATGCGACACGGGTGATTGAAGAAGTATGTCCAGTAAACAGGCCCGACACTGCTCCTGCCGCGACAGCCCAAGTGCGTATGGTGCGATCGTACGAGCCCGATGCAATGCGCTGCCCGTCCGGTGAGAACGCAACAGAACAAACACAACCGGTATGACCGGTAAAAGGGCCCGCTACAATGTCCCCTGTTTTCGCATCCCACACGCGAATCGTGCAGTCGAACGAGGCAGAGGCAATGGACAACCCGTCTGGCGAGAATGCAACAGAACAGATGTGCCAGATGTGTCCGAAGAAGGGGCCGGCTTCAACTTCTCCTGTTGCGGCGTTCCACACGCGAATCGTGAGATCCCCCGAGGCTGAGGCTATGCGCTGCCCATCGGGCGAGAAAGAAACAGCAGTGACGCAATCCGTGTGTCCAGTGAACGGGTCAGCTACGACCTGTCCTGTTGCAACATCCCACACGCGAATCGTGCAGTCGAACGAGGCCGAAGCAACGCGCTGACTGTCTGGTGAGAACGCAACAGAATTGATCTGATGGGTGTGTCCAGTAAGCGAGCCTACTGTCTCGCCTGTTGATGCATCCCACAACAGAATGATGCCATCTCCCGAGGCGGAGGCGATGAACTGCCCGTTTGGCGAAAATTGAACAGAAAAGACCATATCGCTGTGGCCCATAATTGGTCCCACTACGACTTCTCCTGTTGCGGAATCCCACACCCGAATAGTGCTATCGTCCGAGGATGAAGCAATCCGCTTCCCGTCAGGGGAAAATGCAACACAGCTGACCCGTGCAGCGTGTCCAGTAAACGGCCCCGCTATGCTCTCTCCTGATGTAGCATCCCACACCAGAATCGTATCATCGTTCGAAGCCGACGCGATGCGCAGCCCGTCTGGCGCGAATGCAACGGAATCGACAGAGCCATTATGTGCCTGGATCATCATTTCCAACGGTGGCCAACGAGATAATTGCCCGCGTTTAAAACACAGTGTGTGAGGAAATAGATGAGCGTATTGCTGGTGGATGTGGGAAGAGGTCGGTGAGAAAGGAAGGGCAGAGATGTAGATGTGTGGAGCGCTGCTCGCCATGGCCATCCTGAAATGCCGCATAAATGATGAGGCATCATTCACCAATCCAAATAAATTCTCCACCTCCGTTCGAGAGGGCTGTTGAGAGTTCATGAAACAGTCACTACATGCAAAATTGAATTTTACGATGTGCCTACCTTCCGCTGGTCAGATCGCAACCAGGTCTTCAGAGATGATAATGCTGATAAACCAAGGCCCATAACGTTCTTGAAGCTGAGCACCTCCAGCCAAAATAGAAACTTGGCTTCGAACAGGGATCGAAGTTTCGTAAAGAGGTCCTGCTCGAAGGCAAGATGCTTCAAATGATAGCCCCATAAAACGCACGCATATGATAGAGCAGGCGGAATGTGTTTGACAATTCGAGAATCAAGGTCTTGGACGTCCCTGTTCGCAACATATGACGACTCCAGTTTGCAAATGTTGAACTTCAGCTTTTTCAGCATTAACCCAACGCAAGAATGTGCCAGCTGATGGTGGGCGTCGTCGAGGTCCACGTGGAACACATTACTCTTCTTGTCGATTAAAAAGTCACGGAATGATGTATGGAGAGGAACAATGGGACGAGTGTGATCACTCGAAGTCACGTTACTCAGCAGCGAGCCGAGGTGACGAAGCATTTCAACGACAGGCCCAGAATCTTCAGGATCATCAATGGGGGCATGTCGTCTCAGAGTAATCAACGATTCGATCGAGAGGGGCTCAATTGCAGCAAAGAGTTGTCCCATCACCGACCGGAATAGTATTTGTGCCTCGTACGGTTTGAAATATGCTTCCAGAAGTTCTTCGTATAGCTTGTCCAGCGGGTCTTGTGTATTACCATCTCGAGAGTGTCCCAAGAGGCGCTGTACGCACTTCTTCTTGCTGAAGCCAAAGCTAGCAGGAGGGCTGTTTATGAACCCACATGCAACAACCGCCCATGGAAACAAGCCCTCTGCTGCCTTCGCCAATTTGACACCATACACCTTGAATACGTCTGGAGGGAGCTCCGCCTCAAGATAGACGCTAATATCTTGCTCCGTCTTGGCAGCCAGTTTCGCATCATCCATGTAGAGCGTGTCAACAGATGGCGCGTCGGCGAATGCGGGTTCGATGGCACCTTCAGACCTCGAGGTGATGAGTACCCGGAATTGTGATGGGAAATCGGTGAGATGTTCTGCAAGAAAAGTGTGTAATCCTTTCTTCCCCATTGTATCAGCACTCTCATCCAATGCGTCGATCACAATAAGAATCGGTCCGCGAAGTGGCAGATACTTGAGCGGCTCGATGAGGAGGGATTCGAATAGTGTATGATAGTCCCGGGTACCATGAAGAGAAAAAGAATTATCCCTGATGGGGTACCCGAGAGCGCGTTTGAACGCAAAATGTCGATCGGACAGATCGTGAGCAAGTGCCGTGAATAGCTGGTAAGCCCCGTCCTTCGAATGTTCATTGCGCTGAAATGCAAAGTACGAGCCGAGACACGTCTTGTCGAGGCGACGTGCAACCTCGTGTGCAATTGACGACTTTCCTGTGCCTGCCTGGCCAAGGAGAACCAGACCACGTTTGGATTTCGGATTCTCGACCCACTTCACAATATGATCCAAAAAGTCTTCGCGTGTGCCTGGAAGGCAGCGCTTATCAGCACCAAATCGCCAGCCTCCCTTATATGGCAGTTCCCCGATCTTTGCGTCCAGTACTGTGAATGCCCTCTGTCAGATCCACAATCGGACAACTTTGTGAGTATCTAAATTACCCACCAGCTTCTAGCACAGTGGCTTCATGGAATCTGTCTCGAAATCGGACGAGACAGGAGCGGTACCTTTCGATTTTTCCGTCGGCTTGTCCGAAAATATTCTTCAAAGCACGCTTCCCTGAAAATCATATGTTTAGTATCTTGATAAAGGCCAATGAGAGGGATCAAGACGACGCACCAACTTGCACATCTTCCGCATACGATGTGATAAATGTAGCACATTCGGTGACACACTCAAACATCCCCTCGAGAATTGCTGCCTGCCTAGACTCCGGCTTGATGTTCCTCAATGCATCAGCCTCCTCTGCAAATTCGAATGCATCTCGTATCGCCTCGAGTAGTGTTTCGACGTTGCCGTCACGCTCAACCTGCTTCAGCAAGCTCTAACGTCACGAAAGAAACCATTGAATGTCCGATACCATCGAAGACGACAAAGAGATGCACCTCAGGAATTTTCGAGAGCACAATCCACGCTTGACTTGCATCGGGATTCAGCTGAAAAAAGGAAGTTATATCAGCGACGGATATGCAAAAACGATATTAGGCATACCGCTGCGATTGGACCGACGGTGTCCATCACCAACTTGACAACACTAACGGCACGTTTCCACGTTTTTATTGTGCTAATAGATTCCTCAGCGCGACGGAGAGCAGTGCGTGGTGTCTCCGCCTGGCTCTCCGGTGCTGAACGTACAGGATCACCGCTCTCAGTGGGAGGGTCATCTTTCCGAGATATAGTGGTAGCAAATGCCGTGGACCGCATGGTTTCATTGTCGAACGAGACAGTAAGACCCGGAGTCCCGCCTTGGGCCACAGATCTGTCTGGATCGGCTGTTGTGGGGTTGTGCGTCTCGAGGACAGCATTCGAAGAGGAAGCGGCGTTTGGAGACACGGAGATCATCAAGAAGAGTGTCGTTGGTTCCGTTTGGTATCCATCGCGTGCGTCGGGACAGTTGAATAGAACATCAAGCTCTATATGTAGGATGCTCAGCCAGACGCATGAATAAATAAATGCAAAAAAGAAATGGACGAACCGCATCTGGGCTCGGCGACAATTTCCTGCCTTCCAACAAAGATGTCTTTTCTCGTGGTCATTTTCGCATAGATGGATACTGTAATGTTGGAGAGTGGTTGTATAACGCTGCAGGAGGCTCAGTTATAAATAGGGATAAACGAAACGACATTTCTTACAATGCGACGTTCTCGTTCCATTCAACGCGTTGTCTCACACTCCGCACAGACCGTGTCTGCCATGAGTTCACCCCGTCAGTTGCAGTAGCATAAAACCATCGCTTTTTGCCAAGCAAGGTCTTGAGACGGGGAACGTTGTGCACTCTGAGAACTAGTAAAAGAAGTAGATTTAGCACTCGTCGAAGAGGGTAGCGTAAAAGATACGAACCCGTCACCTGGAGTGGCTGCAAGTTCGGTTGCATTTCGGTGAGCTTTTCTGATGTTCGTAGGTTAAAATGGAGGTAAGAAGAAAGGGATGATGGTAACGGTAACCTCGTTACCTCGATATGAGGATCTCACGTGACAAATTGCAATACATTAGTTTAAATAAAAAGAATTTTATTTTAAAGCTTTAACGGAGGTATCTAGCTTTATCATGATTGATATTATAAATTTATGTATTCTTATCCACTTAAGTTATCACAACTCAACATGCCCATACTCACGAGCAATCGCGTCTGGTGTTGATTGAGACTGGAAGCTGAGATATTTTACAATAGCTTCCCGACACCTTCCCCCCTGCAGTCAGGTAGGAGCATCTCACCCACTTATTATGCTCCCAAATCGTGCTATCCGTGGTAGCTCGCCAATCGTCATAGCCGCCCTGCCCAACATTTTTCATACTCTACAATTATACACGGAGTAAAAAAGAAAAAAAAAGGAAAGCGACGAACTACCTTTTGATAATGTAGTTAGTAATAGATGGTATAAGGACGGCTTTGTACGTCCTATCAGAGAGAGAGAGAGAACTACAGAGCCTGAAGAAGGGAAGATACTTCAAGGCTTTGCTTAGAACATCCGCGAACTATCCATTTATATATATACACGAAACGAACGAAAAATCTAATTCCAAATTCCAAGTTCCAAGTTCCAACCAAAACCAAATAAAGAAATGGGGGAAACGTACAAGAAAAGATGATATGGCGTGTGAGTGTGTGAGTGAGTGTTTTGAAAAAGATACTTAACCCGAACCAATAACCGATAAAATCCGAGTCGTAAAAACCCAAAAAATGAAAGACCTAGAGGAATGCGCGAACCAAAAAATCAGTGATTTGAGGTGAGCTTACTAGCAGCTTTGGATCACTCACGCTAGCGCCGGTGTCAAATCTTTATACCCTTCCAACATCGAAAGCCCGCTCAATCGCTCGCCCGGCACTATACTCGGAAAACGTCCACCGGCCGCCGCGACCGACGCAAATGATATTTAGACCGACGACTGTCCCCGTGCCGCGCCCGGATCCGTGGGCTCCGCCCCGCGGTGCAGTCACCCGCCATGCCCTCGTGCCCTACGATGCCCAAGTCGGCATCGGTATCGGAGCCCCCCGCAGCGGTGGTGGCGATGGCGGCGCTGCCATTTGAGTCTCCTCGCGCGTGTGTGAGCAGAGGTTCGGCCATGCCGAAACCAAGCTCATCTCGCTCCCGGTGTGTCGGTGCAGTGGAAGCCTTGCTGCTGTGGCGGCCGCGAGCGCCGCCTCTTGCGTCGACGACATGGGCTGGTCGAAGTCAAAAGACGACAGATTGTGGTGAAGGCTTCGATAGATCGGTGGTGCTACCAACAAGGGTATCTCCCCAGCCGTCTGGGTCTGCAGGGTCGAGGTTCAGAAAGGCGCCTCGCGCACAGTGTCATCATCCATGCCATTGACCTTCTTTCCGAGGGATCCAAACTCCGAGCGCTCGGAAGTAGATCGCGATGTGACTCGGCTTTGAGTAGTGGGATGTTGTGATCATTTTGATGAGTCGTTTTCATGCATCCACTTGGGCTTATTCGGGCGAGATCGTGAGTCGGTCGGTGGGGGGTACAGTGTTTCCAAGGGGGGCGGTTGAGGTGGGCAGGGCTGCGGCAGTCGGTAGGTACCTAGCGGCTGAGACGTCAGATGCACGTGTCCGGTGGGCGGGCGAGGTCGGGATATGGAAGTGGGATGCCGCTCCCTTCTCCACGGCACCAGGGTGGACCCAATCTGTGGAGGACTGCGGAGTCAGTGGGGAGTGTAAGCATGTAGATGCCGGCTTGGGTCGAGGGTTTCTCCAGGCGAAGTTGGTTCGGGAGGATGGCTGTCAGCTGGTGGAGGGGTTCGCGGGGGATGCCTTGGAAAGTATCAGCCAACTAATGGTGCGCATCCCCGAGATCCACATAAAACGCGTCACTTCTTGGCGGTTAAGAAGTCACGGAATGATGTATGGAGAGGAATGATGGGACGAGTTTGAACCCTTCAAGTCACGTGACTCAGGCTCAGCAGCGAGCCCGGCGAGCCGAGGCGACGGAGGATCTCGATAACCGGTTCTGAGTCCTCGGGATTATCAGTGAGGCCATGCCGTCGCAGAGCAATCAGGGAATCGATGGAGAGGGGCTCCATTGCAGCAAAAAGCTGTCCGGAATAGGATCTGTGCTCCTTGAGGTTTGAACGAACCCTCAAGAACTTATACGAAGAGACGATTTATCTATCTTTGATGACTCTCTCGAGGGCGTGCTTGAATGCACAATTGCGATCGGAGAGATCGCGTGCAAGCGTCGTGAACAGCTGAAGAGTCTCTAGACTGCTCCTTGCGCAAATTGAAAAAGCAAAGTAAGAGCCGAGACACGTGTCGTCGAAACGACGTGCAACTTGATGTACTATCGAGGATTTTCCTGTGCCCGCCTGGCCAAGGAGAACAAGCCCACGATTGGATTCCGAATTCTCAACCTACTTGACAGTGTGGTCTGAGAAGTCTTCGGGGGTGTTCGGAAGACATCGCCTCTCATCGCCGAAACGCCAACCTCCCTTGTAAGCCATTTCTCTGATTTTTGCGTCCAATTCTGTGTGGCCCATGTCCGAGTCAGGCCGATAATCTGACTTTGACTATCAGAATCACGCACCAGCTTCTAGCATAGCAAGTTCCGTTTTCCGTGGTAACAGTGGCAGGTGCAAGGAAGTTGACTCGTAGTCGGACAAGGTTTGTGCAATACCCTTGTATTTTTTCATCAACTTGGCTGACAACATTCTTCAACGTCCACTTCCCTGGAAATTATACGTTCATAATGACAAATAAGAGGCCAAAGATGACGACATACCGATTTTCACGTCCTCCGCATACGAACTGATAAATTTGGCACATTCGGAGACGCATCTCCAGCATCTCGATTACCACTTGCCTAGACAAAGGGTTGATGTCTCTCAAAGTGCCTGCTTCTTCTGCGAATTCAAACGCATCGCGTATCGCGTTCAGTAACGTTTGGACGTTCTCATCCCGCTGAACCTGCTGTACCAATGTCTGGTGGCAAGACGGAAAAAAATGAGTAAATGTTCTATACTTTCCGAGAAAGCAAGGAGACGCACCTCGGGGATCTTTGAGAGAAGACTCCATGCTAGGTTGGAACAGGGATTCAGCTGAAGAATGGAGGTTACCTCAACGACGCATGAATAAAACAATATGTGGACATACTGCTGCGATTGGACCGACAGTGCCCATCACCACACTAAGAGCACTTTTCCATGTTTTTGTGGTATTGATGGTGATCATACCTCTCGCCTCGACAGAGAGCTGTACGTGAAGCCTCTGTCTGGGTCTCCGCTACTGGCCGCACAAGAGTACCACTCTGAGTGAGATGGTCACCTGCTCGAGAGAAGGGTAATAAGGAGTTGGCCGTGGATTGCATGGTGTCACTATTGAATTGGACAGTGAGATCCGCAACCCCTCGTTCGGCAACAGGGTTGCCTGGATCAGCCGTTATGGAGCTCGAGGTGTCGACTACAGCATTCAAAGAAGCACTGGCATTTTCTGAAGCGGGGATCATTAAGACTGTGGTCGATGTTGAATGCCCATCACGCCCGTCAGTTCTATTGAAAACGACACCAAGTTCTACGTGTCGGACGTTCAGCCAGATGCACGAGTACGAATTCAAAGAAATTTTGGACGAACCGCCTCGGGGCTCATAGACTATCTCCTGCCGTCCAACGAGGATGTCCTTCCGTGCGGCCATTTTCACATAAAGCGATATGATGATACGGGAGAGTGATTGTACGGTCCTGCACGAGACTCAGTGGTATATAGGAACCAAGATACCACATCTCTCACCGCATTCTACGCGCTGCGCCACGCTCCGCACAGATCTCCCCATCCGTCACAGTAACATAGGATCGTCTTGTGTTTCCAAGGAAGGTATTGAGACGGGGAAGGCTATGCGCTCTGAGGACTGGCAGGGAAAATATATACATATAGGGTATCATAAATATACTGTACTGTAGTACGTACCGGCCAACTAAAGTGGGAGCAAGCTCGGTTGCATTTCGGTGGCCTGAGGTCGATTGATGCGTGAGTTTTGAGGACATCGGCTGTTGTAATGATTTAACAGCGGAGAGACAGTAGATTTGAGAGACTTTAGCATACGAATCTGGGACCATCTGGGGGTCGAGGTTGTAGTAGTGGCCGACTGGGGGAGACGTGTGGGCGTCATCATCGATCGCCGAAGCGGAGTTCCTGACTTTTTCAGAAAAATACATTATCTAAGGGCGGCGCCTCAAGAAACACCACAGCGCTGCTAACTTCTATCCAACACACTCCTTACAGTAACAGATCGAGCGCGAAGCCCGAACCGTTATCGCGTCATTCAGGAACATTTTGTCCCATGCGATGCTCAAAGTCATGGTTGAGACCTTTTCCCATTTATCTTTTCCTCTTTTCGTTTTTCCCTGTACGCGCAATGCTCAAAGCACCCACGGTTATCCGTATGCAGAGTAAATTAAAGCGGGGTTCGCCCGAAACGTTCACACGCTTTCTCTCGCCTTGTCTCACTCTTCACCTGCGAGCGCATTTTCTTCTTCGTCTCATACAGTTTCACCCCCATAGATGCGTTCTCATATCAGCGGGAAGGGAAGGGCCAGCATAAATGATCGAAATTGAACCACCAAGCAGCGGCGCTTCCTCACCATGCCCCAAGAGTTGGTCTGACCAGAGAGAGGGGTTAGGGTTAGTAAGAACGTCGTGTCAATCGCGTGAAGAAACCATGCGCCTGGACTCCATCATCTGGAATGAATCAGGCGTGCGCTGATACCGTGACGATGGCTGACTATCGGTGGTACAGTACATTTGAGAAGAGCCGAGTAGAAGGAATAAAACGGTGAGTGAGGGAATTTGTCTGCAAAATACTACTCATTCATTGTTGTAGTCCTTCGTTCGTTGCTTCCCCCGCCAGCGCTGGTTTATAGTTGTTGCCCACAACCAGGGATGGGGACAACGGCCGGGCCCACTCACCCACACCACTACACCCTTACCATGATCATGGCACAATCCACACTGTAATGTCCATGACCTTGCGGCCCTTATCCTATGTTCGCATCAGGATGACTCCACAACGCACGAGCCAATGATCACGAAGCTCCGGCTCGTCTCACAGGCTGAACAGACCTTCTCTAATACTCAACGTGCCATCAACATATCGACCACGAGCTCTCGATTCAAGTGCCGGCTATCTTCATGCGGGGCAACAATTTTTCTCCGGAAGCCTATCTCGCCGCTATGATGTCCTTGCCTGCCAGTTCATCAGATGGGTCGCAAGGTCCCACTGCACCACCCGAGAATACACCATACCCAGAGTCAACCTCTGTTTGGCTCGAAGGATATCAACCTACCGCTTCAAGGAGGGCCTGTCCACTGGTGCCAGCCACGGGATGTCCTTTGCCGGAGCATGTGCATAATCTATGATTCAAGAATATCGCTTTTTTCCCTACCTTTTTAGGCTCCGAGTGCAAGGAGCCGGGATGGACGAAACGATCCCGTGATAGAAGATAGCTTGACGCACATCTCCGGCTTTATCAATAAGCTTTAGTTTTTCTTGATGTATACAACATTGCACGCCCGTAGATAGTCTATTACTGTAGGGAGTTTTTTAATCCAGCGGTGACAACCCTCTGCTGTGTAAACCCATCCTGGACTCGAGCCACGGGGGTTATTGTCATGGAGCAGCGCCGATGAGGAGAGTTTAGGTACTTGGTTGATGTTTTCATAAACGGCCAAGTAGGTCAGGTTCGGCACTTTTATCAGCAAATGTTCGGAAGATTCGCCTCGATATATACGGGTATTGTAAAGATCAAGGTTTAATTCCTGCATGAGAATCAAGCGTTCAGGGCCAGGCTTGTTTCCAGCTGATGCCTGCCAATGCGCGGCTTCCTGAGTGGTGGTGTTAAACCGCATGCATCAGAATCATATCGATAGATCTGAGAGTTGTGACCTACAGATAGTATCATTTGGCACGCTCCAGGGACAGGTGTACATCATGCACGAACTTGAACTACAAACTAGATTACACCGACAAGCCATGTAGAGCGCCAAGAACATCCCAGACTACAAACTCTGGTTATTCTTCCGCGTTTGTCCTAATCATTTGCCTTGAAGACGCAGGACTGTGTCACGGTAATACTTGACTCGTCATCGCGTCTAAGCTCGGGTCACACTACTAACGTAGTATGGTAGTACAGTATCTCGTGGTAAGAGAGGCAACGAATCAGCCAAAGACAGGATTCTGAATCAAAATAAGGTACAATTGACTCTAATCATCTACATTGTGTGCATATACTGTAGCCCAATTCGATCCATGCACAAACTTTGTCAGGTCCAGCCAAGTCTCATGCCTACCCGCAATCCAGACCGTGTTAGATCTATGGAAATACGGTCGGTGAACCTGGAGAACCCATAAAAGAAGTTCTCTGTCATCCCCAAACATCCAACCATCATCACCGATCAGGAAATCGTTCATAAAACGATTGTTCTCGATATCTTCTGTTCTGACCTTCTCCGAGTCCAAATATACGACGTGATCTTGCGAGGTCGAGGTAGTAGGCTGCCCGGATGAAGCGGAGTTGGCCCCTGCTAGGCTAGCTCCTGTTCGGGCGTCCCACATGCGAATCGTGGAATCTCCGGAGCCCGAGGCAATGTGCTGCCCGTTCGGTGAAAACGCAACAGAAACGGCGTCATCTCTGTGTCCAATAAATGGGCCCACTACACTCTCTCCTGTTGCGGCATCCCAGACGCAAATTGTGCGATCTTCAGAGGCTGATGCTATGCGCCGCCCGTCCGACGAGAATGCGAGAGAATAGATCAGATCGGAGTATCCGTGCCAAATAAACGGCCCCGCTATGATCTCTCCTTTTGCTGCATCCCACACACGAGTCTCGTTACTGGAGCAACACGAGGCAATACGCTGACCTTCCGGCGAAAACGCAATGCAAGACACTGAATTGTCGTGAGTGAACGGGCCTGCTATGACCTCTCCTGTTGTGGCGTCCCACACAAGAATCGTGCCATCCATTGAGGCCGAAGCAATGCGCCGCCCCTCCAGCGAGAACGCAACACAATCCACTGAACCGGTGTGTCCAGTAAGCGGGCCTGCTGCGACCTCTCCTGATGTAGCATCCCATATGCGAATCGTGTGATCCATCGAGGCCGAAGCGATACACTTCCCGTCCGGCGAGAATGCGACGGAAATGACCGGATCAGTGTGTCCAGTAAATGGGCCCGAAACAACTGCTCCCGTCGTAGCATCCCACGTGCGAATCGTGTGATCGCCCGATCCTGATGCAAGGAGCTTTCCATCTGGTGAAAATGCTACAGAGTAGACTTTGCTGGCATGTCCAGTCATTGGTCCTGTGACGACCTCTCCTGTTGTGGCATCCCAAATGTAAATACTATGGTCTAACGAGGCAGAAGCGATGCGCCGCCCGTCTGGTGAGAATGCAACACACATAATTGCAGAAGTATGTCCAGTAAACGGGCCCCGCACCCCTCCTGCTGCGATATTCCAAGTGCGTATTGTCCGATCGTCCGAGGCCGACGCAATGCGCTGCCCGTCTGGTGAGAACGCAACAGAAAGAACGGAACCGGTATGATCGGTAAAGGGGCCTGCTACAGTGTCCCCTGTTTTCGCATCCCACACGCGGACTGTCAAGTCGTCCGAAGCCGAGGCAATGGACAACCCGTCTGGCGAGAACGCAACAGAATGGACTTTGTCGGTGTGTCCAAAGAAGGGGCCGGCTTCAACTTCTCCTGTTGCGGCGTTCCACACGCGAATTGTGCGATCCTCCGAGGCTGAGGCTATGCGCTCCCCATCGGGTGAGAATGAAACAGAGCTGACCCAAGCCGCGTGTCCAGTGAACGGGCCAGCTATGACCTGTCCTGATTCAATGTCCCACATACAAATCGTGTCATCTCCACAGGCTGAAGCAACGCGCTTACTGTCTGGCGAGAATGCGACAGAATAGATCCGATCGGTGGGTCGAGTAAGCGAGCCTACTGCCTCGCCTGTGGAGGCATCCCACAACAGAATGGTGCGATCTCCCGAGGCGGAGGCAATGAGCTGCCCGTTTGGCGAAAATTGAACAGAAAAGACCATACTGGTGTGGCCCATAATTGGCCCCGCTACGGCTTCTCCTGTTGCGGCATCCCACACCCGAATAGTGCAATCCCTTGAGGATGAAGCAATCCGCTTCCCGTCCGGGGAAAACGAAACACATTTGACACCGTCAGTATGTCCAGCAAACGGACCCGCTACCATCTCTCCTGTTGTAGCATCCCACACCCGAATTGTGTGGTCTTCGGAAGCCGACACGATGCGCAGCCCATCTGGAGCGAATGCAACAGAGAGGACTGTTCTCCAATGTGCCTGAATCACCATTTCCGACGCTGGCCAATGAGATAGCTGACCACGTTCGATGCACAATGTGTGAGGAAATAGATGAGCGTATTGCTGGTGGATATGGGAAGAGGTCGGTGCGAAGGGAAGGGCAGAGATATAAATGTGTGGAGCGCTTCTCGCCATGGCCATCCCGAAATATCGCACAAAAGATGAGGCATCATTCACCAATGCAAATAAATTCTCCACCTCCGTTCGAGAGGGCTGTTGAGAGGTTATCTAACAGTCAGTACATGCCAAATTGCATTCTACGATGTGCCTACCTTCCGCTGGTCAGACCGTAACCATGTTCTCAGAGATGATAATGCAGTTGAAGCAATGCCCACAACGTTCCCGATGCTGAGTACCTCCAACCAAAATAGAAATTTGGCTTCAAACAGGGATCGAAGTTTCGTAAAGAGATCGTGCTCGAAAGCAAGATGCTTCAAATGATTGTCCCAGAAAACGCATGCATACAATAAAGCAGGCGGAATGTGTTTGGAAATTCGAGAATCAAGGTCGTGGACATCGCTGTTCGCGAGATATGACGACTCCAGTTTGCAAATGTTGAATTTCAGCTTGTTCAGCATTAACCCAACGCAAGAATGTGCCAACTCATGGTGGGCTTCCACAAGGTCCACATGGAACACATTACTCTTCTTGTCGGTTATAAAGTCACGGAATGATGTATGGAGAGGGACAATGGGACGGGTGTGATCACTTGAAGTCACGTTACTCAGCAGCGAGCCGAGGTGACGAAGCATTTCAAGAACAGGATCAGAATCTTCGGGATCATCAATGGGGGCATGTCGTCGCAGAGTAGTCAAGGATTCGATCGAGAGAGGCTCCATTGCAGCAAAGAGCTGTCCCATCACGCTCCGAAATAGTATTTGTGCCTCATATGGTTTGAAATACGCTTCCAGAAGTTCTTCGTATAGCTTGTCCAGCGGGTCTTGCGTATTACCATCTCGAGAGTGTCCCAACAGGCGCTGTACACACTTCTTCTTGCTGAAGCCAAAGCTAGCAGGAGGGCTGTTTATGAACCCACATGCAACAGCCGCCCATTGAAACAAGCCCTCTGCTGCCTTCGCCAATTTGACACCATAGATCTTGAATACGTCTGGAGGGAGCTCCGCCTCAAGATAGACGCTAATATCTTGCTCCGTCCTGGCAGCCAGTTTCGCATCATCCATGTAGAGCGTGTCAACAGATGGCGCTTCGGTGAATGCGGGCTCGATGGCACCTTCAGACCTCGTGGTGACGAGGACCCGGAATTGTGATGGGAAATCGGTGAGATGCTCTGCGAGAAAAGTGTGTAATCCTTTTTTC
The DNA here is from genome assembly GCA_003313945.1 of Lactifluus pinguis. NCBI lineage: Eukaryota > Fungi > Basidiomycota > Agaricomycetes > Russulales > Russulaceae > Lactifluus > Lactifluus pinguis. Next base: position 2,913 of record QLPA01002502.1, on the reverse strand, counting down.
CCCATTGTATCACCACTCTCATCCAGTGCATCAATAATGATAAGAATCGGTCCGGGAAGTGGCAGATTCTTGAGCGGCTCGACGAGGAGGGATTCAAAAAGTGTATGATAGTCCCGGGTACCACGAAGAGATGAATTATCCTTGATGGCTCTCCCAAGAGCAATTTTGAACACAGGATGTCGATCGGACAGATCGCGAGCAAGTGTCGTGAATAGTTGGTAAGCCTCGTCTTTCGATTGTTCTTTGCGCAGAAATGCAAAGTAAGAGCCGAGACACGTCTTGTCGAAGTGACGTGCCACCTCGTGTGCAATCGACGACTTTCCTGTTCCTGCCTGCCCAAAGAGAACCAGACCACGTTTAGATTCCGGATTCTTGACCCACTTCATAATATGGTCCAAAAAGTCTTCACGCGTGCCTGGAAGGCAGCGCTTATCAGCACCAAATCGCCAGCCACCCTTATATGGTAGTTCTCTGATCTTTGCGTCCAGTTCTGTGAATGACCTCTGTCAGATCCACAATCGGACAATTTTGCGAGTATATAAATTACCCACCAGCTTCTAGAACAGTGATTTCGGTGGTGATAGCAGCACGGGCGAGGAAACTCTCTCGAAGTCGGACGAGATTGGAGCGGTACTCTTCGATTTTTCCGTCAGATTGTCCGAGAACATTCTTTAAAGCCCGCTTTCCTGTAAATTATATGTTTGATATGTTTCTAAATGCCAATGAGAAGGGTCAAAACAACGTACCAACTTGCACATCTTCCGCATACGATGTGATAAATTTAGCACAGTCGGTGACACACTCGAGCATCTCCTCGAGAATGGCCGCCTGCTTGGACTCTGGCTTGATGTTCCTCAATGTATCAGCCTCCTCTGCAAATTCGAACCCGTCCCGTATCGCCCTGAGTAGTGTTTCGACATTGCCATCACGTTCAACCTGCTTCAGCAAGCTCTACGATGAAGACGAAAGAATCAATTGAATGTCCCATATTATCAAAGAAGACAAGGAGACGCACCTCGGGAATTTTCGAGAGAAGACTCCATGCCAGATTGGCATAGGGGTTAAGCTGAAAAACGGATGTTGGCTTAACGGATACACAAAAGCGACATTGGGCATACTGCTGCGATTGGACCGACAGTGTCCATCACCAACTTGATAACACTAACGGCACGTTTCCACGTTTTTATTGTGCTAATAGACTCCTCGGCGCGACGGAGAGCAGTGCGTGACGTCTCCGGTGCTGAACGTACAGGATCATCGTTCTCAGTGGGAGGGTCATCTTTCCGAGATTTAATGGTAGAAAATGCCGTGGACTGCATCGTTTCATTGTCGAACGGGACTGTGAGACTCGGAGCCTCCCCGTCCACAGATCTGTCTGGGTCGGCCGTTGTGGGGCTCTGCGTCCCGAGTACAGCACTCGAAGAGGAAGCGGCGTTTGGAGACACGGAGATCATCAAGAAGAGTGTCGTTGGATCCGTTGGGTGTCCATCGCGTGGGTCGGTACCGTTGAAAACAACATCAAGTTCTATATGTAGGATGCTCAGCCAGACGCATGAGTAAATAATGCAAAGAAATGGACGAACCGCATCTAGGCTCGGCGACAATTTCCTGCCTTCCAACAAGGATGTCTTTTCTCGCGGTCTTTTTCGCATACAGGGATACTATAATCTTGGAGAGTGGTTGTATAACGCTGCAGGAGGCTCAGTTACAAATAGGAATAAACGAAACGACATTTTCTTACAATGAGACGTTCTCATTCCATTCAACGCGTTGTCCCACACTCCGCACAGGCCGTGTCTGCCACGACTTCTCCCCGTCAGTCACAGTAGCATAATACCATCGTTTTTTGCCAAGCAAGGTCTTGAGACGGGGGAGGTGGTGCACTCTGAGGACTAGTAAAAGAAGTAGATTTAGTGCTCGTAGGAGAGGGTAGTGTAAAGATACGAACCTGTCACCTGTAGTGGCTGCAAGTTCGGTTGCATTTCGGTGAGCTTTTCTGATGTTCGTAGGTTAAAATGGAGGAAATAGGAACTGGAAGGGAAGACGATGGGACGGCGTAATCGATAAGATGATTTCGCGTGACACATTGCAACACTCTCTAACTTAAATAAAATTCTTTTTATTTCAAAGCTTTAACGGGGCATCTAACTTTATTAAGTGTTCAAAATGATTTTATAAATTTGTATATTGTTATCCACTAAGTTAAGTCATGATACTCGACATGCCCACGCTCACGAGCACTCGCATCTGATGTGAATTGGAATTGAGACTGGAAGCTGAGATATTTTACAATAGCTTCCTGACACCATCTGCCCTGCAGTCAGCCTGAGGTAGGAGCATCTCACGCACTTATTATGCTCCCGAATCGTGCTATCCGTGGTCGTGAGTCAATCATCATAGCCGCCCTCATAATCACAACGCCAACATTTTCATACTCTACAATTATACACGGAGTAAAAAAGGAAAGCGACGAACTACCTTTTGATAATGTAGTTAGTAGTAGATGGTATAAGGAGGGATTTGTACGTCCAATCAGAGAGAGAGAGAACTACAGAGCCTGAGGAAGGGAGAATACTTCAAGGCTTTGTTGAGAACGTCCGTGAACTATCCATTTATATATATACAAGAGATTTACGGCTTCGCCGTCGTCACATGATTTCTTTGATAAAGAAAACAATCATGCGTTTAAAAGAAAAAAAGAAAAACATGTCACTACGAAATTAGTAAATCTTTGTAGACAACATTGCGAGTCGTAAAATTGTGAGAACCTCCATCAACACTAAATAAGACGCGAGAGTGTGACCGGTGTCTAACACGAGATAAAGCAGTGTACAGTTGACCATGCATCAGTCTTTTTACAAAGTTCTTGTCACGTCTTGTACAAGCTTGTACAAGCTTGTACAAGCTTATACA
>QLPA01002500.1:0-12036 GCA_003313945.1 Lactifluus pinguis | reverse complement strand
TGGCACCGCCGCACCAGTGATCGTTGGCTCGGGGGTGCATACGTAGGTGAAGGCACTGTGCTGGTGTGACCTGTCATGATGCCAGGCTTGAGTCGCACATGGAAATATGGTGAGAAAAAAACTTGGTACCTGTAGGATGACTCTGATCTGCTCTCATTCTGACCAGGGGCATCATCAAGCTGGTCGACGACGTTCCCTTGCACACTCCCAAGGTCATCCCAGTGGGTGGGACGAATCTGCTGCAGCTCAACGATGGCTCGGCGCCACGCAGCAGGGCTGTGGGGCGATCAAACCCCTGGCATGATGGGGTGGAGACTGAGCGTCAGATATCATCGATGAATGTAGAATCAAAACCGACGCACATGAGGTATCATAGTGGGTGGGACGAATCTGTTGCGGCTCAACACAGCTCAGCACTGCACAGTGGGGCCATTGTGCGATCAAACCGCTTGGCACAACGGGGTGTATTTCGTGTCTGCGCTACCGAGCGAGGACAGTGGTACCTGAGGGCGTTGTTTCTTGACCAGTAGTTCAAGTCATGGCAAAAGAAAAGTAGTCAGTTTTCGAAGTTGCTGAGGTCAGGTCAACATCTGAGAAAAACTCGTTACCTTTTGGACACTCTCTGAGGAACACCAAGTCTCGAGTTGTCTTCTTTTGCAGTGGCAGCCCCCGCATCCACCAGACCAATGAGGTGAGCCATGGCTGAGGCGAGAGGAGAAGAATGACAGAAAGAGCACCCAGTTTCAAAGATCAACCTGACTAATACACTCGTGACTTGTAACTCAGAGTTCTCATTGATTTGTCTAAGTCAACATGACCCAGCCTTCGCAGCCAAATGCCATACCATAAGCCCATTCCCTGCTCCCTTCTCCACATACCCTCCGCTATGAGGGTTACACTGAACATTTTGAACTCTCCTTCGTGAAGCTGTTGCCAGTGCCGCAACGAGGCTTGCAACATCTTGGTCTCCGAACTTTGTCCCACGTCTCCCGCTTCCCAAGGGCCTCCTTACCATCTCCATCACGCATCGTCACCCTCATCGTTCCTTGTTCCCTCGCATCCCTGTCTGCAATCCTCCGATCAACAAGGACACTTTGAAGGAGTTGGACCTCGAGGCTGCACAGCACTTCAACGCAGTTGCCTATACAGGCTACCCCGTCGCCGACCCCTGCATGGACAGAGGAGGAATGTGTCCTTGTCGCCTTCACGTGGGGAATTCGTGTGCTCAATGACGTTCGTTATTCCACTTACCTCTTTCGTACCATTTCCATCAAACTTACTTCTTGTCTGCAAAACCACACAGGTGAACTTGAAACAAATGCTATATTTTGCTCACTTATTTTTTGCCGACCAGATCCTCAACACTATCTGGGTCGCATATTTTGCTGAGCGCACCAGCTTCGATGTTGGAAACGTTGACCTGGGTGATGGCAGGGCCAGCCCCGATCCTCCACCGCCTCGAGCTCAAATCGCAGACCACCGACTCGAAGTTTGTCCTTCCAACGCGGATCCTCAACATGCACGCCCCGCGATTGAGACATTTACTGTTTAGCAGTTGCGTCTTGCTGTCTTTGCATCCACCACTATCTACAGCCCCGTTCCTCGTCTCTCTCACTCTCAACCGCATCCCAAGCTCCGCCAGTTTCTCACCTGACTGTCTTGCTTCATGCATACGCTCAATTCCTCTGCTCCAAACTCTGACCCTCAACTTCCTCTCCGCAGAACCTCGTTCCGCCATCGACCGGAATCACTCTCCCATCATTCAGACGATGTCCACCTTTTCGGGGCTCACTGAACTCCTCGTGCTCTGAGAACTCATATACTGAGGTCCCTCGGTTTACCTAGACGCGTTCCTTGCTCATTTCCGCTCTGCTTCTTTCATCAGGAAACTCCACCTGATGTTCTTCAACCAGCTAAGGTCCGTCCCACCACACGATCTCGATTTCTCTCATTCCAGATTCAAAAGATTATGCCGCTCTTCTATACTCCTTTGCCTACCACCTTCGCCAATGCTGCCGCCACTTCTCGAAATGATCTCGACATCCTGGATGGTGCTTCCCTGCCAGGCGTGGTCATGTGCGTTACCCCAGTGTCCGTCCCACCCTCCCTTGCTCAGTGATCTCTTGTCCATTGGTACTCTTTGTAACAAGCTTTGCTGTACTTAATCCCTCAGTCCAAGTCGAGTCTCTCCATCAAAGGGGATACCCTTTTTTTTCCATCATCCTATCAATTCAATTGAAAGCTAGCATGTCACTCCCTCCCGCGAGAAGACCAAGGTGAACTGTGATGCGTCGTCATGGATTCATTTTACCCCAAGTCTCAAGCAGAGGCAGAGCCGCTCTTTGGCGCATCCCAGATTCCCTTCTCCTAGACACATATGCAGCTCTCCGAGATGGTCACTGCTGCTCTTACTGTCGTCCCCACTTCTATCTCGTCTACCCAGTAGTAGAGCCCCCAAACAGGGCCCTGAGCGGCACACAATGGATCGTGTGCTGTGAGTGTTGTGCGCAAGGTCTTGATGAGCATCGAGTCGGACTTGTTTGGTGTACGAGGGGATGAGGATCTCACGGGTGTGGGGCAACACCGGGTAAAGCTGCGGGCCTTTCTGGACGGTTCAAGGTTCAACCGTGACTGAAGGAGAAGTTAATTTTTTGTAGCAGAGCAACGGGATGCTTTTGAACGATGTCGACCCTGAGAACACCATGTACAGGGATCTGTCATGCTAAACTGTGCGTTGTGGACGGTGCTGATCAGCTTTACTGGTAGCACATCGAGGAACATAGCGGGAATCAATAGTACGGGGCCGAGTGAGGGTGAGGAGGACAAGTCAGGCAATGTAGGGAGTGAATTGAGTCGCATGGGTCGTAAAACTTCCCTCCATTTGTCATATTTGCGATGATAGGACTTGTCATCATGCTTTGCAAACTGTGTGAAAATGTGTGACAGTCAGAACTAATCAAGTAGAATTAAGTGGAATTAAGCAAAATTAAGAGAGGTTCATCACAAAGTAGGTTTTTAAACAGGTGCTTAAACTTCCTTACTATTTGTTTTTGTTCTTAATTGTGCTTAGTCTGCTTAATCTGATGTAATTCTCTTAATATTGCTTGAGACAATTTTAGCGCACAGAAAATAAGCAGAAAATAAGAAGAATTTTTTTTCCTTAGTGTCCTTAGTGTCCTTAATTCTCCTTATCAAAAAATAAGGAGGTCTAAGCAAAGCTAAGTGAAATTAAGTAACCTTAACTTTTACTGATGTGCGTCATGGCACATCGGGATTTGCGGTGATGAACACCTCGAGATCAACTGTTGGAAGAGCCTGTAAGTGACCTACTCATATAGCTTGTACAACCACTCACTCCAGTATGAGCACTTCATGATAGAGCACATAATGATAGGGCGTCCATAGTTGGGGCTTTGAAGAGACCGCAGCACATGAAACTTGGCAGGATGGTTCATACCATCCATAAGCCCACAGAAACACATGGGCATCTCCCAGTTCCGATCCTTCAAGTAGTCTTCAAGATCACACACAGCAATGCGCTCGCCATTGGGCATCTCAGGGCTGCAGTTATGAAGTGTGAGTAGTATGCACATAACCAAAGTGGGAAAGATGACTTACTATGGGACTGGCTTCAGTGGTTGATCTTGGCCAATGAAGGACCCAATGAAAGTAGCACATTGGAGTTTTTTCTTCCATGGATGGAATACAGGGTCATACTTGGGAGTGTTGGGAGTCTGGGGAGTGCCAGGGTTCGTGACAACGTTTGGCATAGAGGCAGGGACAATGGGTGAAGATGGAGACAGAGAGGTGAGAGGTGAGAGTGGGCTTAGAGACACGGTGTCAGGGAGTGGTGCAGGCATTGCCTGTTTGTTGGTTTCGCTGAACCTAAGCCATGTATTTATCCGAATTGTGAATTCTTAATTTCATTCCGTTGAGAGCTTGGTTGCAACTCTGTGTTCTGAGCACCAACTGCCAGGTTAATGGCTTGCATTCAGTGGACCAAATTTCATTTTGTCATTCGCTGTGCAGGGTCCAATGTGTAGGTCAAAAAATTTATTTCATGACAACCAGTAATCTAGCTACAACTGGTAATTCTGGGGGCGGAAGGGACTAACTATTCTAAAGAGGAGGGCGCACATAACTAATTTTGGAGGAGGCGCATCGGTGTGTTACGGTGACAGTCACATCAGTGAGTGCGTGACACTCGGGGTTGTCCGAAGCGTGGGAAGTGAAAAGTGTGACTGTCACCATTACATGAAAATGATGACATTCTTTGTTACGGCTCACTTTTCGTGAATTACAACCCCCCCAGAATACCTTGCAAGCAAGGTAAAATCGAATCGAGTACACAGTAGCAAATATAAAAACAAGATAGTGCCTAAAAAACAGGAAGTTCTTTTAAAAACAATAATAGCAACCATCTGGTTCTATCTAGATAAATCCTGATCATCTAGTACATGTACTGTAGCCCAGTCTGGTCCGTGTACAAACTTCGAGAGATCAAGCCGCGTCTCGTGTTCACCTACAACCCAGACAGTGCTAGGTCTATGAAGACATTTCCTGTGAAGCTCAGGTATCCATAAAAGAAGTTCCTTCCCTTCACCGTATATCCAACCATCACCATCAATCGAGGATTGGTCCGTAAATTGGATTTTCTGACCATCTTCTGTTATAACCTGCACCACATCATGTCCGGGACCGGATGAGGTCGAGGCCGTTTGATATCCACCCAGTGAAATTACGCGAATCGTACCATCTTGTGAGGCCGATGCGATATGTTGACTATCTGGCGAGATTGCAACAGACCAGACTGATTCGGTGTGTCCAGTCAACGGGCCCACATTGACCTGTCCTGTTGTGGCACTGAACACATAAATGCCATCCGGTGAGGCTGATGCAATCTGTTGCCTGTCCGGTGAAAATACAATACGACCAGAGTAGGAGCCTGGCCGTCTGTTGTGTGTCGTAGAAGGTGCCATTGAGCCCGCCATGGGCTGTCCGGTAGTGGCATCCCACACACAAATCGTGACATCGGATGAGACCGATATGATACGCTGGCCGTCTGGGGAGAATGCAACAGGTATGAATGTTCCGGTGTGTCCTGTAAACGGGCCCACTATGACCTGTCCTGTCCCGGCACTCCAAATACGAATCGTGGAATCATCTGAGGACGATGCGATACGCTGCCCATCTGGTGAGAATGCAACAGACGCGACATGTTTAGTATGTTCAGTAAGAGGGCCCACTATGACCTGCCCTGTTGTGGCATCCCAAATACGAATTGTGCAATCGTACGAGGCTGATGCAATAAGCTGTCCGTCCGGCGAGAACACAACAGATTTGATCAGAGAGGTGTGCCCAATAAACGGGCCCGCTATGGCTTGTCCTGTTGTGGCATCCCACAAATGAATCTCCCCAATGGATGAGCCGAATAAAATGTGTTTTCCCTCTGGTGAGAACGTGATAGACCAGACTGATTCGCCATTTCCAGTAAATGGGCCCGCTACGACCCGTCCAGTTATGGCATCCAACACGCGAATTGTGCCTTCCAATTCGGCCGCTGCGATACGCAGCCCGTCAGGCGAGAATGCGACGGCTGTGTATCTAGTAAATGAGCGCTCCCCTTCGACTTGCCCAGTTGTGGCATCCCATACGCGAATTGTGGAATCGTCCGAGGTCGATGCGATACGCTGCCCGCTCCGTGACAGCGCTACATATCTGATCGAGTGTGCGCGTGCGTGTCCAGTAAACGGACCCGCTACGACTTGTCCTGTTGCGGCATCCCACATGCACACTGTGGAACCCGCTGAGGCCGATACGATGCGCTGCCCGTCCAACGAGAAAGCAACAGGTGGGAGTGAATTGGTGTGCGTAGTAAATGGGCCCGCTACGGCCTGTCCTGTTGCAGCATTCAAAACACAAATCGTGTCATCCCACAAGGTCAGCGCGATATGTTGCCCGTCTGGGGAGAATACAACATTTGTGATCGATTTAGCGGCCCATCGATCCTCGCCGCCGGCAATGTGGCCAGTAAGTGGGCCCGCTACAACCTGTCCTGTTCTGGCATCTAGCATGGTTATGTGATTGGTTGAGACTGATGCAATACGCTGCCAATCCGGCGAGAACGCAACAGCCCTGAAACAAAAAGGGAATATCATATACAACCACGCGGCCGAGAACCTCCCGTCAGACCGATGACAAAGGTTGGTATCCCTCGAGGCCCATGCGACATGTTGTCCGTCAGGCAAAAATGCAACGTATCTGTCAGAAAGGGAACGGAAACGGCCACCAATCATGGAATTCGTTATGGCCTGTCCTGTTGAGGCGTCCAACAGGCGAATTCTGCCATCCCACGAGGCCGATGCGATACGCAGCCCGTCTGGAGAAAATGCGACAGACGAAATCGCTTCTGTGAGTCCAGTAAATGGGCCCGCCGCAACCTGTCCTGTTGTGGTGTCCAACAAGAGAATTGTGCAATCATCCAAGGCCGAAGCGATATGCTGCCCATTTGGGGAGAATGCAATTGATGTAACCGATCCAGTGTGTGCGATAAAAGGACCCGCTACGACTTGCCCTGTAAGGGCATCCCACACGGAAACTGTGCCATCCAATGACGCGAACGCGATTCGCTGACTGTCCAGGGAGAATGCGATAGATGTCACCAATTCGGTGTTTCCAGTAAATGGGCCCGCTATCTGTCCTGTGGCGACATCCCACACGCGAATTGTGCCATCGTCCGAAGCCGATGCAATACGCTGTCCATCCGAGGAGATTGCAATGGATCTGACCCGATCGGTATGTCCTGTGAATGGACCTGCTATGATCTGACCTGGTCTGTCAATACGCTGTCTGTCTGACGAGAATGCAATAAATCTGACCCGACAGGAAGAACGAAATGGGTGGTCGTCTGTGTCGTCTTCTATGTCGTCAATCCACACACTAATCATGCCATTGCCCAAGCCCAACGCGAAATACGGCCCATCCTGTGAGAATGCAAGACATGTGACTGATTCGACCGGGGTGTGTCTAGTAAATGGGCCCGCTACAATCTGTCCGGTTACAGCATCCAACACGCGAACCGCGAGATCCCACGAGGCAAATCTGATTTCGTTATTTGAACGGAATGCCATAGATGCGAACGATTCGCTGCGTCCAGTAAACGCGCTTGCTACTGCTTGACCTGTTGCGGCATCCCACACCCTAATCGTCCGATCATCCGAGGCAGATGCAATACGCTGTCCGTCAGGAGAGAATGCAACAGATCTCACTGAAGAGGTGTGTCCAGTGAGTGGGCCCGCTACAAGCTGTCCTGTTGTGGCATCCCACACGCGGATTGTACGATCTTCTGAGCCTGATGCGATGCGCTGCTCGTCGGGGGAGAATGCAACAGAAAGGACAGCTGAATCATGTCCTCGGATTGTCATTTGCAATGCCGGCCAACAAGACAACTGCCCACGTTCCAACTTCAGTGTTCGAGGAAATCGGTGAAGGTATTGATTGCGAATCAGGGAAGACCCTGGGGTGAAGGGGAGGGCTGAGATATAGATATGCGGAGCACTCCTTGCTATGGCCATTCCGAAATACCGCACAAACGCGGACGCATCATTCGCCAAGGCCAATAAACTCTTCACCTCCGTTTGCAAATTCTATTTTACGAAAAAAGTCACTACACGGCTCGATGAGTTATGGGATATACCTACCTCTCGCTGCAACCACATCGACAAAATTGACAGCGCTGGTGACGCAAGGCCTACACTACTCTTGATGCTGAGCACCTCCAGCCAAAATAAAAACTTCGATTCGAGCAGTACTTGAAGTTTCCTGAACAGTTCGTCCTCGAAATGAGCATGTTCTAAATGATCGTCCCAATAAATACAGGCATAAGATAGAGCAGATGGGATATGTTTGGAAATTCGGGATTCAAGATCTGGGACTTCACTATTGGCAAGATATGATGACTCGAGTTCGCATATGTTGAATTTGAGACTATCTAGCATTAATCCAAGACAGGAATGTGCCAATTGATCGTGGGCGTCGCCAAGGTCCACATAAAACACATCACTCTTCTTGTTCGTTAGAAAGTCGCGGAATGACGTATGGAGAGGAATGATGGGTCCAGTTTGATCAGATGAAGTGACATTACTCAGCAGTGAGCCGAGGTAACGGAGTAATCCAATGACCGGTCCAGAATCTTCGGGATCCTCGATAGGCGCATACCGTCGCAGAGCAATTAAGTCGCAGACAGAGAGAGGTTCAATAGCAGCCAAAACCTGTGCCATGACGGATCGAAAAAGGATCAGCGCTTCATGTGGTTTGAAGTATCCCTCGAGAACTTCTTCGTATAATTTGTCCAACGGATCTTGTCCGCTGCCATCTCGGGAGTGTCCCAAGAGACGCTGAACGCACTTCTTCTCGCTGAACCCGAAACTAGCAGGAGGGCTGTTTATGAACCCACATGCAACGGCTGCCCATTGAAACAATCCCTCTGACGCCTTCGCTAGTTTGATACCGTAGTCCCTGAACACGCGCGGAGGGAGCTCCTTCTCAAGATACACGCCAATATCTTGCTCCGTCTTGGAAGAGAGTATGGCATCATCCATTTGGAGGATCCGAACGGATAATGCACTGGCAAACGCGGGTTCGACACCATTCTCCGGCCGCGATGTGATGAGCACGCGGAATTTGGGGGGGAGGTCGAAAAGATGCTGGGCAAGAAAGGTGTGTAATCCAGATTTACCGATTGCATCTCCACTCTCGTCTAGAGCATCGATGACGATAACGATTGGGTCCCCGAGTTGGAGGTTCTTGAGTGGTTCGAGGATGAGATATTCAAAGAGTGTACGATAGTCTCGGGTACCGCGAAGAGAGGAGTTATCCTTGATGACCTGCCCGAGGGCGAGTTTGAAAGCAGGATACCGATCGGAAAGGTCGCGAGCAAGCGTAGTGAAGAGCTGATAAGCCTCTTCTTTCGACTGCTCTTTCCGCAGAAATGCAAAGTAGGAACCGAGACGGGTTTTCTGGAGACGACGGGCGACCTCATGTGCGATTGAGGACTTCCCTGTACCGGCCTGGCCGAGGAAAACAAGGCCACGTTCGGATTCAGGATTCTCTACCCACTTAAGGATGAAATCCAAGAAGTCCTCGCGTGTGCCTGGGAGGCAGCGCTTCTCATCACCGAAACGCCAGCCTCCCTTATAGGGCATCTCTCTGATCTTTGCATCTAGTTCTGTGTTCCCCTTGTCAAATCGAGGATCTAACGGTCTTGAGACTATCAAAATTACGCACCAGTTTCAAACGCTTGGTTTGCCATCTCCCTTAGCTGTACGTTCATTTTGCCCACATTGTCCTGCATTCGAAGCACGGTAACCTCGGTTGTGACGGCAGCGTGAGCGAGGCAGTTGTCTCGCAGTCGGATGAGGATGGTGCTATAGTGTTCGATATCTCCGTCAACTCGACTTCCGATATTCTTCAAAGTCCTCATTCCTGCCAATATCATAATATTAAAATCAAAAGAGAAGGTCAATATCACGATATGACTAACCAGCTTGAACGTCCTTCGCATACGATTCAATGAACTTGGCAAATTCATAGACACGCAATAGCATCTCCTCGAGAATTTTTGCCTGCATAGACTCGGGCCTGATGTTCCTCAACGCGTCGGCCTCTTTCGTGAAGTCGAACGCATCGCGTATTGTCTCAAGTAATGTTTTGATGTTGTTATCACGCTGAACCTGCTTTAGCAAAGTCTGGCCGCGAGGTGGAACGAAATAAGCGATGAATGTTTGATATACTCCGATAAGGAGACGCACCTCAGGGATCATCGAGAGCAGCTTCCAGGCTAACTTCGCATAGGTGTTCAACTGAGGGGCAGAAATTAGTTCAGCAAAGGATAAGCGGGAGGAGCATATGCATACATCTGCGATTAGACTGACGGCGTCCATTACCCACTTGACAGTTTCAACAGCACTGCTCCATGTCTTCATTGTATCGATAGCGTCCTCAGCGCGACGCAAAGCAATATGTGTCATCTCCGCCTGGCTATCTGCTACTAGTCCCACGGGAGTATCGCTCTCAACGGGAAGGTCAGTCGTCTGAGGTAAAGGTGACAGAGGGGGTGTGACGGCGGTATGTTGTACGGGTTCGTCGTTGACTTGACCAGTAGCACGCGCCGTACTTCCTTCGGCGGCAGAGTTGTCTAGATTGACGCTTGCAGGATTCAGGGTGTTGTCTGCAACAGTCACAGACAAACCCGCGTTTGATGACACGGTGATCGTTAAGGAGGGTGAGGCCGGTTCTGTTGACTGTCGATTAAACACAATATCCACTTCTAGATGAGGGATGCTCAGCCGGACACATGAATGAGAAATTCAAATAACCAAACAAACCGCATTGGGGTTCACAGAGTATTTCCTGCCTTCCGACAAGGATGTCTTTCAATATGACCCTTTTCGCATAAAGAGATAAAGTAATGCGAGAGAGTGGCTTCACAGCGCTGCAAGAGACGGTGATAAGTAGGAATTTTTGAAAAAACGACGTTTCTTACAAGATGCCATCATTCTCGTTCCATTCCGCACGATTTCCCACGCTCTGCACAGCTCGTGTCCGCCAAGTTCTTGCTCCATCGGCCACGCTCACATAAAATCTGATTCTCTTCCCGAGGAGCGGAAGATTATGACCTCTAAGGACTGATACAGGAGAGTTTCAATACTTATCAGAGCGTGGTCATATACACAAGGATACTTACTGGTCACTTTGAGCGAGAGCGAACTCGGTTGTGCTTCGCTAACTGGAGGGCGGCTCATGTCCCGCGATTCGGAGACGGTAGGAGGGCTATAAGCATAGTAGAGGTCAATGGAGGGGGACATTTTACATGGGAGAGTCTGGCATACATCGGGGTCATCTGGGTGTATAGAAGCAGAAAGTCCGCAGGGGGAAAGGTTGAGTAGAGTCTTGACAGTCGGCCAAGCCAATCGATATCACTTCCTCATCGGGTATAATTGTTTGACGTTTGAAACCCCGCTTGGCGTCACACGTAATAATTATCAATCAGCCAAAGACTGGCAGAGACTTGCCAGAGCTCTACGCTGTAGGTAGTGAATGCCAGTGACATGTGTCCTTTCCAGATACTAGCACTGTAGCCATCAATTATATACTAATCGATCCTTGGATGGCCGCAGAACGTCTGCACGGACAATACTGTATGGCCTCCATTACATCACTTCCGAAACAACATAGGCGACGATTCTACCACTTACACATCAAACTAATTGTCGGAAAAAGTGGGATTAGCATATCGGCGGACATATGTGCATATAAGGGCATATAAGGGCATATAAGGTCGTCAAAATTTTGGAAGGTTATCTAACCCATATGGTTCAAGAATCACATATAAGACAATATTGTTGTGATAAACGTGATAAGCACAATAGATCTTACAGGATCTGATGAGTCCTCAACTGCTTGACAGCGTTGATATGCTTCAAGAATCACATATAAGTGGTTATTGCCATAATTAGTGATAATCAGTGCAATTGGTCATTATCAGTGTTATTGAGATTATCGCTGTGATTAGTGGTAATTGACATCATCAGCATCATCAGCATTGTCAGGGCTTATCAGCGTGGTCAGTAGTTATCTGACTAATCAAGCTAATAGTGGTAATTGGACTGATATTGTGATTATCAGTGGTTATCAGGTGCCGCCCATTCAAATTAGTCCATTTCAAATTGCAGTGGCGTTTCAAATTGATATATTCAAATTGTGATATTTAATACATTATACACTATGTGGGAAGACGTGGCACTCTAAGAGCACTCCTCAAAGTGCTGATGCACTGACAGGACCGAAAGCGAGGAGCGGGCACTGCCCATCACGGGAAGCGCACGAGCCAGTTGGACGCGAGGTGACGACGGAGGTGCTCCTGCGGTGGCGAGGGATCATCCCAGCTCACACACTTCCTAAAATCCCCAGAATAGTTTTTTAGATATAAAAAATAAAGTTGTAGCGCCTCCGGTCGCATGCACTCACCAAGGCTGG
>QLPA01002496.1:0-12347 GCA_003313945.1 Lactifluus pinguis | reverse complement strand
GGGGAGGCCCAGGCACAGGCACAGAAGGCAGAGGAGGAGACACGGGAGGCGCGGGAGGAGGCGCGGGGCGCAGGAAGCGCAGGAAAAGCCGCGGGAGACGCAGGAGGAGGCGAGGGACGCAGAGGGGGCACAGGCGCGGGGACAGTGGATGAGACGGAAGTTGCAGGACGGGTGGTGCAGGAGGGAAGGCGGCGGCACAGGAGTAGGCGAATAAAATATGGTCAGCACGCGTTGGGGGCAGGGCAGGCAGTGCACAACCTACCTGGGAGGAGGAACAGAAGGCGCAGCGCAGGCAGCGTGCGCTGTGGACCCCCCGCAGCTCACTGGTTCCAGAAGGGTGTGATACAAAAACGTTGAGGCGGTGCAGGCGCAGGATGCAAAGGAAGACGCGGTGGGGGCAGAGGCGGAGGCAGAGGAGGGCGGAAGGCGGAGGCGGAGGAAGCGGCAGTGGAACGCGTTTGGGTGGAGGCGGAGGTGTGAAAAAAAAGGTCAGGGATACGTGGGGCGGGGCGGGGGCGTGACAACGTACCGGGGAGGATGTGCAAAAGGCGTCGGCGCTGGCAGTGTTACGCCGTGGACCGCCACGCAGCGTAGTGGGTCCAGGAGGAAACCCCGATGCAAGGCGAAAGCGGTAGAGGAGGCCAGGCGCAGGAGGCACTGGAGGCGCGGCGAGGCGTGGCAGAGGCGGGGGAGGCGCAGTGGGACGCGTTGGAGCGAGGGAAGTCAAAAGAAAAAAAAAAAGAAAAAAGGAAATACCCAGGAGACAAACTAGTTGTGACAAGGAGAAGGCAGATGCTGAGACGTGTGGCGGTGCAAGAAGGCGAGCAGTGGTGGCAACAGAGGCCACAACACGACAGGGGACAGGAAGGACAAAGAGCGATGAAGCAACGAAAGTCAACATCGAGTAAACAAGAGTAAACATATATAGAAGCGAAGCACATGACGAGCGCGGACCGGGTCGCGGTGCTTATAAATGATACAGGCTGTGGGGCGGAGGTGGTGCACTGGAACGACTTAGAGAAATTTTCATGACTTTGCATATTTTTTGGGCTGCAGTTAAATTACATAAATTATTTCTATTTTCTTAGTGCAATTAAAAGCCTCTTAAAATCCCATTAGTTTGCTTAAACTATTTATTTACTTAGCATGATTAAAATTTGCTTAGTTTTTGTTATTAGCCATGATAAAATCTCCTTAGTTGTGCTGAGCATGGATTAATGTGCTTTATGTGCTTAATGTGCTTAAGCAAAAAAAAACAGAAACTTTTATTAAGCAGATGGCAGTAATTAAGACCATTAAGCAAAGTAAGTGCCATTAATTACCATAATTACCATAAGAAAAATATGGGGTTTTCCTGATGAAGGAGAAGGAACAACTGCTGTGATTCTGGACGAAGCTGAAGCTGGGGCTTTAGCTTCGTTTACAGGGCCCTATTTATGCGCACAGAGGGCCCCCCAACTATCCTACAAAAGTAATACAGTACACGAGTAAGCAACTAGTAGTCAAGACCACTACAGTACTGGAGTCAGCCATCATTAGTCACGACCACTACAGCACCGGAGTCAGCAATCATTAGTCAAGACCACTACAACGAGTCTGAAATCAATCAAGCCACAATCAAGCATAGCCTCAGACCAAGTAAGTAACGCCCCAAGGAGGGCATGCGAGACGAAAAGGAAAGCATAGACGCTGAAACCATAACAGGTGATCCCATTGTCCCTGATAAACCAGCATTGGTCGTCGCTATTGTAAATTTGAGATCTGGCCAGCTAGTAGCGATTGTCCCGTTAATTACCCAACGAGAGTTTTTGGGAACTGAAACCAAATTACCTGCATGAACTTCTTCACTTTACCCGCGACATACTTTCCAAATGTCTCAAGGGAGATGGTTTCTTGTTCTGGAGTTTGCCTTCGAATCATGATTTGGTCGTCCCATGAAGCATAGCCATGCCACTTAGAAAGGCAGATTCAGATCCCTGAGCACATACGTCAATATTCAACTCACATTGATACGAATTTGTGCATGGACACATCAGGAAACTGGTCCTAGCTCCATAGCAACCCAGTGCCTAAGTAGGTGTTGTAGCTCGTGTAGGCCTCAGTAGCTTGGAGCATTCTACAGAGCACTTGAGAGCCTGTATTTTGCTCTGTAGAACTAGGTAAGACAAGTCACACAGATGTATTTTTGGGAATTGTGAACATTGCATTATATTGGGGGTGTGAAATGAAACTATCAAGCATTGAAAAAATAGGCAAATTCAAGGCAAAATTAAAAGCAGTATCACAATTATCAGCTGTGGGTGATCACCTGGTGCCATTGATGTCTGGCATCCCCTCCTCGAGCCCGCACTCGCTCTCCACATCGCCTAGACTGTCTGGGGCCGGGCAGGCCCTACCCACAGAGCCTTGCCCAGCCTGAGGAGGGGTTGAGGTTGCAAGTGGTCGGGGCACACTGCACAAATGCCAAGGTCATGGCCATGGGCCTTGAGGCGGCAGTGGTGGTGGTGGCGGGGTGGACCGCAGGGGTAGTGCGCAACACCGCCGTCGGGACAGCCGTGGGAGTGTTGGGATGGCGGCGGCAGTGTTGGGACAGCAACGGCGCCGTCGGGGCTGGTGGTGGCGTCGGGACAGCGGCGTCGGGACAGTCATCGGCATCGGAATAGCTGTGGCGGTGACAGCGAGATAGCAACCGCAGTGTCGGGACGGCGGCAGGGGCGTTGGACAGCACCACAGCGGCGGCAGCGAAGGAAGATAGCAGGGGCAGCATAGAGTAGAGGACCCGTGCACGCAATAACACCAGTCACTGGCGTCATGCTCTCGGACCATCGCAACAGCGACACCTGAGTAGCGGTGACGCCAACGGACTGTCTATATGGTGAAAACGGGCCCCCTCCGTGACAATGGGTGGACGCGAGGCCATCCATCAACGGAGGATGCAGGGGGGCAAAAGGGGAAAAGGAAAGTAAAGAAAATAGAAAAAAAGATTAGTGTGAAAAGTGAAAAACAAAAAATTACGACGCACCATGGGCCATGCTAACGGGCCACGGCTGTGGCAGTGGCGAGGGGAGGTGCTTTGGCGATGACGTCGACAGTTCCGGTGGCGACAGGGGGCGGGCGATGTGGCTACTATACAGTAGAGAGGACGCGAGAAATTTTTGTCAAGTCGTTGCGCTAGTGTCGGCTAGTCATCGGCTAGTCGACTATTCTGATGCACCAATCACATGCATGTTTATCCTTGTTTGCACCATGTTGACTTTTCTTCTCCCGCTGCTCCCTCCCAACCTTCGCTCCCTCTTGTCCCCCCTCTATGTTGTTGTCTCTGCGTCGCTGTCTCATTGCCACTTCTGCCATCGTGATATTATCTTATTGCTTTCTCTGTGTCACCTCCTGGCCCTCTGGTGTTGTCATTTGTCTCGTTGCTGTCGCTGCAACAGCAGCGCTGCCCCCTTGCTGTCACTGCCGTTGCCTATTAGCACGGTTCTGGGTGTGTCGTATCTTCTTTCTTTTTTCACACACTGACTTCTGCTTCCTTAATGCCCAAATATCTCCCCATATAGTACGACACCCCCTCTAGTAATACCTGTGAGTCGTGACACTTCTCACACCACCTGATGCGTCCTGACTCCTGACCCCCTTCCTCTGCGTTGTCCTCCTCTGCCTCCCCTGCGCCCCTGCATCGTCCTCCTCTGCCTCCCCCTGCGCCCCTGTGTTGTCCCTTCTTCACTTTGTTATAGCTGTT
Organism: Lactifluus pinguis; assembly: GCA_003313945.1. Taxonomy (NCBI): domain Eukaryota; kingdom Fungi; phylum Basidiomycota; class Agaricomycetes; order Russulales; family Russulaceae; genus Lactifluus; species Lactifluus pinguis. The sequence goes on along the minus strand of QLPA01002496.1, from coordinate 8,608 downwards.
GTTGTTGTTGCCCTCTTCCTTGTCCCTTCCTCTCTTGTCGTTGTCATCGTCGCTGCCCTCTTCCTTGTACTCCTTCTCATCATCATTGACCTCTTCCTTGTCCTTGTCCTCCCCTCTTCATCCTCCTTCATCACGAAAAATATTTAGCTATGATATTCCTAAATCATGCGAGTTCATATCTATCTAACAAGGTGACCTTGCCCTTAGAGTGAAATCATGGCCTTATTTAGTTACAGGCAATATCCTAACTACCTAGCCAGATTGACTTTATCTATCATATCTATCAAAACAATAATGAACTTGGCAATCTGGTAATATCAGAGTAATCTTACAATATTTAGATGTCCTTAGGTACCTTGCTATATCATAGGTATCATAGGTGTCATGCCTACCTTGTGGTATCATACTCACCTTGTGGTGTCATGCTATATTATAGGTATCATAGGTACCTTGCTATATCATTGTGACCTGGCATGACCTATCTAGATAAGGTAATAAATAAATAAATAATAAATAATATCTATAGTAATGACTAATTATTTTTTATCTTAATTGTTAATTAACTTCTAATATACACCACATATAAGTCCTTATTTAACTTATTTTATTATGATATGTGATATTTAAGACCTCTTATACCATTTTTACTTAAGTTATCCAAGTAACAGTTAGCTGAAATATATTTTTATTGAAAAGTGGCCATCTCAAGGATTGAACCAAAGACCTCTTAAACAAAATACTGTTAACCACTAAGCCATCTGATCTTGTCTACATAAACCCTGGATCTCCTATTTTAACACTAAGTTATTGTAGTATTAGATACTTAAGCTTATCTTACTTAAGCTTATATATTTAAAAATGATGTAAAGTTTCAGTTTAACATACTAGAAGCACCATGATATTAGGAATCTTGCATGATACCAAAGGTACCTAGCTAGGTACCTAAATGGCCTTGGTCACCTTATAAGACTACAGTGCTCAAGCTTACCTTAACTGACCATATGCATATAGAGGTAATATAAAGTTCCAGTTTAGCCTGCTAGAGCATTATGATATTGGCCAATCTCTCATGATATACCTAGATACCTATGATATCTAGCTAGGTACCTAAATGACCTTGGTCACCTTGCAAGATTATACTAGATCTTACAAGGTATTAACATGATCAGTTGATTACCTTAATAGGCAACTCTAATCTTAATTGCCCCTATCATGATATTATTATGGCCATAACCACCTTGCATACACTTATTGATAATTATTTTCTTCTAAGATACTATATTATCATAATGTTATCTAGCATAAGATCTTATGATTATAAATCTACCTTGCATGATCTTTTTAGATATCTAGCTAGGAAGTTATGATCACATTATATCAATCTTGATTATTAAGGTCATAGAGGTACCTATCAAGGGGAATGATTGATCAGATCAAATCAGACAAGATAGATAAGATCATCATATATCTAGCAATGTCATAGATTAATATTTTTGGTGATGTTGTGTTGTCATACCCACACCAACTCCTCCCCATGGCCCTGGCTTCAGCAGTGAAGACTAGATCTTAGATACAGTAGTTTATGTTAGCATGTATGTAGTACATGTATACCTGTGATTGTGAATATATTTATTTTAATCATTATCTTTGGTGTGAATGTGTGAACTACAAGTGGCTACTAAGTCAGTAATGATGAACTACAGTGGTCTAGGTAGACTTGACAGGGCCTACAGTGTGCTACATAGCCAGGATGGTGCTACAGAGTACAACCTATTCGGGACTTGCCTACAGTGCTACAGCTGCTACCCTGGCTACCTAGGCCTATCTAGCTACAACACAATTTCCTGATGCACCTGGGCCCACAGGGGCCGTTTGATCTGCATCACGAAGAGACATGCAGTTACCCACAGCAACGTCGATCAAGGGAAAACCGAGGTCCACCAAATTCCTATGGACCAAAAAGATGGGGGGGTGCAGTTGTTCATGCTCCACGTAGCGTTGTGCATTGGACCTGTTTCGGGGAGCCCAAATTTGTTGTGGTATCACTAGACCTGTATCCTTGAGCAGGTAGTCTATGATCCAGTGCTGAACTGGGCCGGGGCCATCTGAGACTGGAGCGGGGGCGAAGAAGAAGAGCAAAGACCCAGATCCTTCTGTATGCCAAGTTATGTGTTGTGGCTCCCTCCCTAACAAGGAGGCATGATACCCTTCGGCGCCCCGAGGGCCGAACATGTGGGCAAGATAGCCATCTATCCAGAGCTGGGGTGGACCATGTTGCTGACCATTCATTTGTGAAGACCAAGTCGAAGTAGGTGAAACGAAGAATGCCATCTCTTTGACTGAGACGCGTTTTCGAAAGATGGGGAAAGTTGTTTTAGAAAGAACGCCAGGGGGTGGTCCTTTTAAAGTGCACGAGCGATGCGAACACCACTCTCGAACTGTAGTAGTAGTTGCTTCATCTTCATCATGGCATTGGCAGGTGGTGCCCAGTTCAGCTGCTATAGTGATTATACTGGATGACCTATGTTATGATTCCGGGCGACTCATACACTTCCTCATCGTGTGTTCCGGACCGTTGCTTCCGTATGTGTTTCTTTTTGTTTCTTACGTCAATGCCTCGTGTCATGATGGACATCTGATCGATCTTACGATTGATCTTGCCTCATTACATACGTCTCTTCTCCGCCCCGATCACAGTACGTACAGTGCCTCTTTGATCGGACTTATTTAGCACCGTACTGCCTCAAGCAGTCTGATGGACAGCCATGCGATGACTTGCTGATTCGCGTCTGATCCTGCAAGAACAGAAAAGCAGTACGAGGATCGTCCACAGCCCCTATGGCTGCGGAGCTGTGTTAGCTATGTTTCGTATCGTCTTATTTACCCTAGGCAGTAGCCTTACGCCTGTATTTAAGTTGCGTTGAGGCGACTACAGAGACCTTAAGTCTCAGTTTTGTTTCACAATACCAAGTCTGTTCACACAGTCCGAATTATTGCGTTGAAACTAAGTTGTATCTGAGAGATCCCTCTTCATCTAAAGCGAGTTTGACTTTGCCGCTTGCAAAGTCTTCACTATCTTGAACCGTAAGTCGAAAGTTAGTGTTAGGAGCACTTCGCTCAAAGGTCCCACTTGGAACCTTAACAACCTATGTAGTGATAAGACGGGATCCCGGGACTGCTTGCATTGGACACCAATTCAGTCAAGTTTACCATTAATTTCTGGGAATTACTGAGGCATAGACTAGAACCACGAAGAGTCTGCAAGCTGGACTCAGAGAAATACACTTGATAGCTAGCCAGAAGTGGTTCCAATGCACCCCACAATAGCGGCTACAGCTGAAGTAGTTGTCCAGACACATTGTGAACGATCAATTAAATTCATATCAACCCTGTTACTGGAGGGACGAAACCGCGTTTGAAACAAGCCAAAACTAGGCTCTGGAAAACTTTTTACAGTCAGCCGTGCGGTTGAATGTATGTCAAATTTGGAGGGGAAGAACCGGCCACATGATAAAAGTGCCACTACCACTAGGATCAGATATGATCCAAGCGCTGGATGAATACGTGGGCCTACTACAGCACGCCAGAGATGGATGAGACCCGGGTAATTGGACTAGCAAATGAAAAGCACCTCCGGTCTTGCCTCCAAGCGACTGGACTGTTCGTAAGCCCTGAACTTTCTATGATCAGCGAAAACTCTTGCGAAGGCCACAACAGGTTACCAACAACCTGGACACGAAGAGGACGAGGACTGGAGCTTCCTCAGCATAGTGTGGACCTTGGAGAGGAGAAGAAGGGGTCAGTCCGCCAGAGTTACAGATGAGGCGCCCGTGCTGAGATTTAAACGAAGTACGTGATGCTAACGCATAATAGCGCGCAAGTTGTGGTACCTCGGAAGAAGTAGTCTCCGGGGATTGGATGGCCAACTCGATGTGGTCACTGGGAAACCCACTTAAAACTGAAAGCCATTGGACGGCGGCGAGGATACACCAACCGCCCTTGCCGAGCGATGCCGTATCGGAGTTTTTAATTGCACCACTATTCATTAATAATGAAATCTTATCATGTCGTTATCACAGAAACACGCATCAAACGACTAATTTTATCCGCTTCACCACAGATTTGGTACAGTGATATCTTTTCGCAATTAACGTCAGTATTCATTCATAGTCCAACCATAGCCATTCCATTACACTCTTTTCATCCAGTAGCAGAATCACCAGACGCTCATGGCCCGGGAGCAACCAAGCGGAACATCAGATTTGGTCCAAGAGCGTGTTGTCCCGTATCACAGGTCTAGACTCTAGATGCAACGAAGGTCAGCTCGCGGGCCGGGCAAAGCCACCTTTATCAGTATCAAGGCACCGTTTCCCTATCCATCCCCATCACCACCATGTCGTTCCTCGCTCATCTCATTGAACGCTTACCAGAGGGTATACAGCGCACCGAAGATACAATCCTCGGTCCGTACTTGACTAATCTCCTGGCTAAGTTTTCTGACATTCAGATTCGTTCCTAAAAATAGGGGTCTTGGATCCGAATAGTGAGTTGAGGTCTGTGGTTATCCTAGCGACCCCTCATCAGGGAGTAGGAAGGCACGACACTCCTGAGGCGAAGGTTCACGACGAAATACGAGCACAAATCAACGCGAATCACCGATTTGAAAGCTTTGCGGACCAACGACCCCATAATTCTGTCAAGTGGTATGTAGTGTTTCAATAACAGTCAGCTACTTCTTATCCAGGATGCTTCAGGCACATAGATGGCCATGACTATTTCTATGCTCTGTCTGAGATGCTTGAAGGCGCAAGGGAGTGCATCTTTATACTGGTATAGATCATCTCTCGTATTTTCCTTCCCCCTCTGACCCCCTTGTAAGGACTGGTGGTTAACTCCTGAGCTCTATCTGCGCCGTCCGCCCGCGTACCATCAAGAGTGGCGCCTTGATAGAATTCTTAAGCGTAAAGCTGAACAAGGGGTGAAAATATATGTCGTCGTTTATAAGGAGGTACGGAGCTGCTACAGTCTCGACAACTGGTCAGTTCTGAGACGCTCAAGGTTACTCAAACTATGACCATGAGCTCTGCCCACACCAAGGTAAGAGGCCTTACTATTGAGCTACACACACCGACACCTGATGGTACTCTGGTTCTCAGAGAGCTCTCGAGGCCTTGCATCGCAACATCGCATGCATGCGCCATCCAGACCATATCGGGTCCAAAGGTGAGCGTTTATTTTTCGGTCTAGTTGATTTATTGATCTCGTAGATAATGTCGAGTTTTGGTCTCACCACGAGAAAGTCGTTGTTGTCGACAATCATCGCGCATGTATTGGCGGGCTTGATATTTGTTTTGGTCGTTGGGACACCCAGAATCACCCACTTGCCGACGCACATCCGACAGATTTCTCGCGCACCCTCTTTCCAGGCCAAGATTACAACAATGCGCGCATTACGGACTTTCATGAGGTCAGTAACTATGTAAATGAAACCATTTCCGTCCTGGAGAGTCCTCGCATGCCATGGCACGACGTAAGTTTGTTAGGGTTCTATCATTTACCCCTATTTCACGTGTAGCACTAGGTACACATGACGATCGATGGTCCCGTCGTCCTTGACATTGTGCAGCACTTCGTTGAAAGGTGGAACGAGGTCAAGCATCGCAAGGTGTGCTATTCTCCACGAAGTAATTTTGGCACTCACATTCGTGCCCTGCATAATAGTATAAGGATGACAAGTTCGTCTTCCATCCATTTTCGTACTCACTGCTACTGCTGATTACGTCACTCAAGTCGTTACGACTGGCTTGCGCTCCCACACAATGTCGTAGCCGCCCCAAACGAAGCAGTTGTGCGCCATCCACATCGTGAACAGTGGCATCGCATTGGTCGGCATTTCAAGCAGCGCTTCCACAGCTTGTACAGGGACAGAGGTGGCGAAAATGACCCCGATGATACATTTTACTCGAGGCCGCCTTATGGGACATGTCGTGTACAGGTCGTTCGGAGTGTCAGCGATTGGAGCCACGGTGTGTTGACAGAACACAGCATTCAGAATGCCTGTGAGAAGAACGGCTTGTATCAAAATGTGGGCTGATAGATGGTGACAGATATACAGATGATTCGGGAAGCAAATCACTTCATTTACATTGGTATGTGGCCCCCGGTTTCGAATGGTGTATATGCCAACCTGAATGCGTCTCGCAGAGAACCAGTTCTTGTAAGTTAGGCTATTCTTCTGATTTATCAAAGGTAACCTGATTTGTGACTCGAGTATATCGAGCACGAAAGAGTCAGGGCCTGTGAAGAATCAGATTGCCGCTGCGCTTGTCGAGCGCATCCTTAGCGCTGCGAAGTCCCAGAGGAAATTCAAGGTGAGCATCCCTAGTCTTGTTCAAAGCGTGCCTAACGGGAGAGGGCTTTCTTACAGGTCATTGTAGTTATTCCCGAGGTTCCGGGTTTTGCAGGTGATGTGAAGAGCGAAACTTCTATCAAGACTATCATGGCCGCTCAGTACCGTACTATCAATCGCGGTGGAAGTAGCATATATGAGGAGATTCGTAAAGCTGGATTTGAACCGTGAGTGCCTAGCTTGTTCAATGTCGCGCATCTGACGGACTGTAACCCAAGCACTGACTACATCCGGTTCTACCATCTACGTGTATTCGACCGGATCAATGCTCCCATCAGTGCGCATCCCTAGTTTTCATTTGGTCACATTTCTCATGTGCGCATCATACTGTAGATACCCTCATTGCTCAGATGGAGGAAAAGTCGGGTGTCAAATTCGGCCAGGCGCAGGCAGCACTCGCGCGTCAGTGGGTCGGCGACTCGGCGGATCGGGACATGCCGACTGAGACGACGATCAAGCTACCTGAACCAACGTCCGAAGGAATCGTGCTCAGCGCAAAGACAGAGATGAAGACGGAAAAGTACCCACTTCCCGCCTCTGTAAACGAAGCAGTTACTATGATCGAGCGGTTCGAATATAGTGCGACTGCACTCGTTGGAACTAGATATTCCGCAGTCGCTGATACGGTTGGGCAACACGCGTTACAAGACGAGACGAGGCTTGTGGATGAGATGTGGTTAGGAAGCAAGGAAGAAGAGCTCAATTCGTACGTGTTCTTCTCATCCTGCGAGGACCTGTGCTTATATTCTCACGCTCTCTCCAGATACGTGTCTGAGCTGTCGTATATCCATAGTAAGCTCATGATTGTTGACGATCGTCGCGTTATCGTAAGCACGCACATGGAATTGTCGTGCAGTAATCCTCTCATTCGTCGTATTTCAGATGGGTTCGGCTAACCTGAATGACCGTAGCCAGAAGGTGCGCAATACATTGTAGAACTTGCAGATTGTCATTGGTCCTGTATTCATATATTTATCGCAGGGTGGTGGTGACTCAGAGATTGCGCTGGTCGTCGAGGACGATGATGGCATCCCGAGTATGATGGATGGCCGTCCGTACACGGCAGCCCGCTTCGCGGCGTCCCTACGGCGCAAACTCTTCCGCCGTGCGTGTCCATTGCAGTACAAACCATTCTCACATCATAACATCATACGGCTTGCGTGTTTTTGTAGAGCACGTCGGCCTAATTCCTCCGATGACCGTATCCTCCCGCCGCGAACATGTCACTTCGTTCATGCGTCCGGCTCCAGTTCCCAACGACGACGAGACGGATCTCGAGGAGGATGCGTGCGTTGCAGACCCATTGTCCGATAGGCTGTTGAACCTGTGGAACACTACCGCACGAGTGAATCGTGAGGTGTTTACGGAGCTGTTCCGCCCGGTGCCGAGTAATCTCGTGCACAATTGGAATGCCTATCGTGTAAGTATTTGGCGTTGCCAGTTCCGTGGCCCTGATACGTTACCATCGTACAGTTATATACACCTAAAGTCAAAGTTGGGCACGTCGTTCCCGGGGTGTCGCTTGATCGTGTGAAGGAGAGACTTTCGCTTGTGCGCGGATCACTTGTGGAAGCCCCAATCGTATGTTGCTTTTTTATCCGCTTCATTTATAGTTCCTGGTCCTGACTTTGAGAACCACAGGATTTTCTGATCGATGAGAAAGACTTTGTGGAGGGCCCGGATTGGATTGGGCTCAATCCTACGCTTCCGATCTATATCTGAATGCGAAAAGCTGTGTTTAACTAGACTGTACTCTACCCCTCGAATTGAGGGTTGCTCCACAAGGCCTCGGAGCAATTTATTTAACTGAATCAGAAGCGAGGACTGTCATTACCCGGTAACCCTACCCTCAAATCGAGGGTTACAGTACAAGGCCTCGGAGCATTATTACAATGGAGTCAGCAACTATCCTCCGGCACTGTGACTACTCACAAACTCAGTTGTATAAATACGTTTTCTGAGTCTGGTCACCAATGTGGGCCTTCGTCTTTTTCGACCTTAGGGATAGCCAGGACTGGTCACTCACTGTGCCATCTCCGCCATAGTGTTGTGAGAAATTTTTAATTTATCTCGCCTCGCTCCTTACTTATGATGATTCCTAGGCTATTTTTTCCAAACCATATGTCTAATCACAATCACTTTCCCTCGGCGGAATGCTCGCTCGGCGAACAATCCTCAGCACCCGCTTGCACTCCTGGG
>QLPA01002493.1:0-16323 GCA_003313945.1 Lactifluus pinguis | reverse complement strand
GGCGAGGACCAAGGAAGACGAGGAAGCAGACAGCGAGGATGAGTCACGGGCGGGAAATCTTCGAAAACGTACAAGGATCGACCCTTTCGAGCCCAGAGGAAAGAAGAAAGGGAATGCTGTGGAGACGGGGACGGCTAAGGGTATACTAGCGGGCGCTGCTCCGCGACTGGAAACAATGGCACCGCTTGACGTGATGGCTGGTCCAGGTCCAAAACGGAAGAAAAAGAAGAAAAAGACGCGAATACCTGAGAAGCGAGGAGGGGAGGAGCGCGTTGCGAAAGGTATATCGGATGGCGAGGGGCGGTCTGCCAACCACGAGACCAATATTGCGCAGAGCGAGGAGTCGTTGCAGTCTCTCTTTGACGAGTGGGATGGGCTGTGGAAGCATCCACAGATAAGCCAAGACAACGCCTCTGGACCGTCATCCTCGAGTATGTCAAACGTTTCACAAATAAATTCCCGTTCTGATAATACGATTTGAAAATTTCAGCTGTCCCGTCTGACGTTGGTGCTTCGTCGTCCTTGTCATCTCCCAAACCACTACAGCGGTCCCCACCAACCTCACCAATTCAACAACCTCCGATCTCCCCTAAACGCACAGCCTTTCCTGCATCTTCTCCCCTCATCCTCAATCTCTCCGGTCCTCCGCCAATAATTTCTGAACAGGCAGAGGGCTCCCCTTCCAAAAAACGCCGGCGCAGGAAAAAGAAAAAGAAACTGGGGGGCGAGCAACTTGCGAACGGTGACTCATAATAGTATAGTTCGTTTTCTCGTCGTCATGAAAACCCTCAAACTATGATATAGTCATGGATGCAATCTAAGGTGGTACAGGTACACCACTGAATACATGGTTCATTGGACCGATATGAGATCTTAATAGAAATACAAGTCATGGCAGCGTACATTACTACTAGTACGTAGTCTTGATAGCCTCTGGGGTTGCCTGGCTTTGCTGTAAAAACGTTCGAGGGGTGAGTACAAAAAAAAGCAGTTGGTAATAAGCGTCGCAGGCGAACCTCAGCGACCTCAAGCGGGGCTTCATCGATGAAATCTGGCGCCTTGTTGAGATCCGCAAGGTACGACGTGCCTTCTTCTTCTCCATCCTCCATTGCGAGAGCATCCAACTCTGTGTCAGATCTTGATTTGAAACGAATACGCTCGAAAGAAAAAAAAAATGGCGCACCCGCTTCAAGATCTGCTTCGTCAATCTCGTCTGGAACGGCATAGGATCGACCCAGAGTCTCTTGGACTTCGTTCGCCTGCTCCAATAGCTCCTCCATATCAAATTGCAGGCTCTATCGGCCATGGGCGATGAGGCTTCATCTCGTGGGGAAGCTGAGCTCGCGCACCTCAATTTTGTCAATGTCAATCTTCCCATATTGCTTCCGCAGCTCTGTGTTTGCTTGCTTCATCGCGTCGAGGGTTACCATGGTATTGCGTAGGTTCTCCGTTGCAAGGGCGGTGCTCTCGATATTAAAAGTTTGTTGTGTAAGTTGCTCTAGTTGGGATTCGTACATGCGTTTCTGCTTTAGCGTGCGCAGAGCCCGTTGCTGGATAGCCTCCTGGGTGGTTCGGCGTGTTCAGCTTCGTTCTCGTATGATAGAAGGGGAAGTACCTTTCCAGGCCCATTTCTCAACTTGCTCATCTGCTCCTTGTACCGCATGAGCTCTCCGTCAAGCTTCTTTATCTTGACCTCGATGGTTGCGGACCGAGCATCAGTCTGCATGCCGGTGAGCACAAGTATCCAGGCATGTTTTGGGAGGATGACTCTACCTGATCAATAACATCTTGCAAAGTCGGTTTTGGCTTCTTGCTTGATGATGATCCGAATATCCTGTTCATGATCAGGCTTGCCAAGGGTTGAGCGGAGCGGGAAACCCGTGACGTCGCTTTGCCAAGACGGAGGCTGCGCTCCGGCGGCCGGTGCCGAGTCATAACGTGTCACTAAAAAAGTCCGTTGCATTTATCGAACGACAGTTGAAGCAGATAAAAATTGCTCTACGCGGTGCACCCTCCTCTTTCTTATTCTGCATGAAGTCCGCGTCCCTGTCGTATACACAGAATTGTGCAGAGTCAGTGGCTAAAGCACTTACCTAATCTTGAGCCAACCTGGTGGGATGATCGACGGGCAAAGACTAATTGGTGTCGGGTGAGCATCCCATTCAGCTACATACAGAGCTACTCAGGTCTCTTTTTACGGGTCAGTATTTTTTCGTTGTGGATCGTACCCGGAGCAGACTTCGTCTTCGTCTCCGGTTCGAGTTAAAGTGATTAAACAATGCGAGAAGCATATGTTGAACATTTTTACCTCTTTTACGTCTTCGTGACTCAACTTTTCCGGCGCTTCCTCCGAAGAGCCCTGGAGATCATCACCTGGTCCTCGCTGGTCAACTTGTGCTTGGCCCCCGACACTACACTCTCTGATTCGCAATTACTGTAGCCCGCATTCCCAGAATTCCCTAGCCAAGGCGCTATATGTCAGTCTCTCGTGTTTTCGTTATTGAAAAAATTATCGTCAGTTTTTCCCCGAGGGTATCTCGTCCTTTTTTTTTCTCATGCAGGCGTTCATCTAGCTCGCCTACCTAGGTCTTTTGAACGTAGTGCCACTGGTTGTAGGCCAAAACGACCTTGTGAAGGCTTATCGTATTCCCGCGAGCGCACGCCGGCCATTATAAATGACCACATTATTCCCCCACGTTGACATCACTGCACTCAAGAAATTTGCTGCAGCCGCTGCGGCAGGAGAACATGCTTGCCGTCTCAGTCGTAACAACACTGTAGGGGCATCATCGTCAGCCGGAAAGAAGAAGGGGAAAGGGAAGGCCCAGGACAAGAAGCCACCGTACCCAGTAGTAATCGGATGTGAGGATACTTCTCATGCAGGCGAACAAGTATGCCAATCTTTGCTACTCGTCGCGTTTTACATTTACCAGTATGTAGATGATCTTGATCACGCTTGATCCGAAGAGTGTTCCTCTTGGCCCTCATTCTATGCTTGCACACTTCCCCCGAGGTCGACCCACGTACACTACAAAAGCTTTGGTACGACATCGCCTACTTCCTGTCTCTGCCTACGTTTTGTCAGTGACTAGTGTGCCATCCGCATGCAGGTCGGTATGACTCAAATCGTCCGCGATCATGCCCAGATCATTGCACCCAAGATCTATGGGTATTACGATAACCTCCCCAACCCTATCAATGCTGAGGTCGTTTTGCTCGAGTTGGTATGAACGACAACTTTCCCCGTTTCTATGCAACTACTTATCATTTACTAGCTCCCGGGTGAGTGCCTGGATGATATCTGGATGGAGCTTGAACCGCGGCAGATCATGACCGTGTGTGCAAGACTCGGAGAGATGCTCGTTAAGCTCTTCAATTGTCGAAGCTTATTTCTCTGCTCCGAGACAGATGTAGAGGACTCTCCCCCACGAACTGCAACAGCTTCGGCACACTACCGTCGACCTGTACTCCTTGGCCCGCCATTAGACGAGGGTCTTTTGGCGCAGATGGAACCACAAGAAGGTCTCACCTCCACGCACGACTACCTCCTCGCCCTTGCACAACGCCCAGAACGCGTATTTGGTAGTTCCACCGAGATTCCAGGAACGCGTGATATGGGATGGCCCGATTCTGCTCCGCTGAGCGACGCAGACATTGCGGCTGTGCGCGCGACGTGGAAGCAACTCGGCTCCTTGATACCATACCACTCTGGGGGATTTTACATCCCCAGTTCGCTGTCGCCAGAGGCGCGTTTCATTGCGTATTCCGTACTGCAGTGCAAGGTGTTTGGGATACGTCACTGGGATATGCAGATGTCGCGCTTCATTGTGCGCTGGACGTGCCCCGGAGACGTGTGCAGCGACGCGACGCTCGCTCTCACGGGTTGGGAACACGCCGCGCGTGCCCCGCTCTGGTCTTGCGCGCGCATGCCTCCATGGCTGTATCCGCACCTACACCCGTTCGAGCGCATCACGTGGGAGGGCCAGCGCAACGTGCGCCAGTTTATCTTCCACTCCATCTTTCATGGGGACTTCATTCCGCAGGCTAGCGCCTGGCAGTGGGTCATCGCGTATGTTTATGGAGCGACGGAGCGTTGGTTCGAGGGTGTCGTCGGTGCGCATTGGAGGTTCCGTGAAGCCACCGAGGTCCTTTTGGTCCGCCTCAGAGACCATTGGTTGCGCGAGCGCCCGGACGTACCTTTCCCACTAGACGTTGAAGAGGGTCAGCTACCCGATGCTCGGACGACCACGGACGCCCCGCCGCCCGAAAATGTGCCACAGCTAGAAAGGGATGCTGGGACCGAGTCTTTGTTGACACAGACACGGTCATTCGTCGAGTTGGCGATGGAAGCGCTTGGAAGTGAGATAACGACTCCTCAGGAGGTGTTGTGGTAGGGTATGTCACCGAGGACAGCTGATTGAGGAAACGACGAGGGGAGGATCGCTGGTGAGATGGCTGTTATGTACAAATTTCTTGCTCTGTATCGCAACGCTATATGCTACGTACGTCACACTAATCACTACTTTGACTACTATCTCGAATTATGTCGTGCAACATTATGCAGAACAACTTGAATGTGCTTTGAGGGTATGATGACCTATCGCAAAGAACAAGGATTTCGCTAGAAATGCAAAAGGTCGTGAGAAACTCAGATGGGTACAGTCACGTGAGCTCGACTTGAGGGCATTTTTCACGGACTCAGTATTGTACTGTACAGTATCTCTTTATCTTTTTTTCTCTGGCGTTCTGATATTAGGCACCACCCAAATTTCTTTCTACAAAACGGCTTTTCTTGTTCTTTCATTCCGTGCCTACCTCCCTTCATGTAAGCATAATGAATTTCATATACATTGCTGCGGCGAGTATTCTCCAAGCGCCAAGTCACGTAATGCCGAAACAAAGCTGTGTCGTTGCGATCTTTGCAGTGATGAAATGTGATTAGTCAACGGGGATCATTTCTCGTACGACTATTTTTGCTGCGACTCAGAATGACTCTGGAGCCAGACCGAGGATTTAGGGTAGAGCCAGAAAGTGGTGTGTTTCATGCGGGGGGCTTTACACCAAGCGTTACAGGTTCGACGCTTTCCTGACCCCCAGATTGCCACGCTCAAACGTTTTTCATTTTGGATAGGGTCGCACGTTTTTGTTGACGATTTTGAGGACGTAACCTTTCCCCCTTTTAGTGGGGAGCCCCAGAAGATAGAGTCGAGCTACACGGACGGATCGGGCGCACTCTTCTCCATGTACCTGGATAGGGCCGAAGAGGAAGATAAAAAAGCAGCGGAGAGATGGAAAGGAGACGCAGATGGGATACTCGTCTTTGTGCGTTTCTGCAGACTACCCACAGGATGTGATCACTGATGTTTTTACTCCAGACTGGTTTGTTTTCGGCTACAGTTGCGGCCTTTCTTGTCGGGACGTATCAGTCACTCCAACCCAACCCGCAGGACAACTCAACATTCTATCTCGCAACTATCGCCCAGCTTTTGGCTGCTTCCGATGTATCGCAAACGATCTCCCTCCCTTCTCCCCCACCTGATCCGTCTACTTTCAAGCCGCCTATATCTGCCATTTGGTTCAACTCCCTCTGGTTCTCGAGCCTCGTAATCAGCATCACCTGCGCGCTGCTAGCAACTTCTCTGCAACAATGGGCACGCCGATACGTCCGCATGACACAGCCGCCACGTTACAACCCTCACAATCGTGCACGGATTCGCGCGTTCTTTGCAGAGGGCATAGAGAAGCTTCATCTACCCTGGGCCGTGGAGGCGTTGCCCGCGCTGCTTCATATCTCAGTATTCCTTTTCTTTGCGGGTCTCATCGTTTTCTTGTCCGCTGTCAACCATACGGTCTTCTCAGTCGTTCTCTCGTGTGTGGGACTTTGCATCGGCATGTACCTGTGCATCACCCTGTTGCCCATTTTTCGCCATGACAGCCCGTATTACACCCCACTCACTCCGGTCGCTTGGTTCTGTGCCACAGGAATTTCGTGGCTAGTTCTTCGAATTCTAAAAGCCGTCGCATCAAATTTGCACGGACGCAAGCTCGTCAGCTTAGACAGCTGGTATAAAATCTCTGTCGGAGAGAATCAACAGAACAAGCGATTTTCTCGTGGTTTCACAAAGGAAACAGAAGAGTCAGCTCTCGGGCTATCGTCCGAGATTGACGTCCGGGGCCTGTCGTGGATGTTCAATTCATTAGAGGAGGACTACGAGCTGGAGGAGTTTTTGGCGGGTATTCCAGGCTTTCTCAGCTCGCACGAGGTGACAGATCCTACGAACGTTTTGGAAAAAGTAATCGATCACGTCCCCGGCATGGCATACACGATATTCCTCTTCATCGAACGCACCTTCTCAACTGGATTGGTTTCCGAGGCCATACAGGAGCGACGGATGAACGTTTTCATGAGGGCCTTAGACCTGATGACCCCTCTCCTCCCAGTCACTTTCTATCACGCTCTCCATTCTTGGGAATTCTTTCCGAGTCCTACGATGTATATCTTTGGAACTCTTGACTTTTGGCTCCTGGCGGAAGCCCACAGCCAGGACGACGACCCAGACGTAGCCATCTCAGCAAAATGCATGGCCGCCTCCATCACCGCTACTACTCAAGAACGCGACGAACGCTGGTCCAGTATCGTCATGTGCCAACTAGGCATCTCCGGGGACATTCTCCAACACTTTCTTTCTCACGGCGATAGCGTGCTCCTGGCCAACCTCATCCATATTGTTCAGTGTCTGGCTCCTCCCCACGATAATACCACTTACACCCTCAACTTGGATGGTTTGATCAGGCACACACTCCGCATCGCACGTAACTTTGACGTTACAGGGACATTACCCGAACTTCAGGCTCAATTCTGCGCCCTGTGGAATCAAATTGCACTCATGATGTACGACCAAGAACTTTCTGAAGTTGACCAACGATATGCGCGCACGATACTCAGGGTCATCAGGAACGTCTATATTTCCTCGCATGAAGGGACGGATTCTCAGCCGATTATGTTTTCATCATCCACGCGATCATTAGACCCCATCTTGTGGGATGAATCGTCCTATCCTCTTTGCGTGGTCCCAACTCATCATCATCATCATCATCACCTCTCTACTCTCACGCCCTCGACACTATTTATTGATGATACTGCCGCACTGCGAAGCGAGTGCGTGCGCACCTCCTCACCAGTTGCCATTTCACCCACTCCATCTAAGGAGGTCTCTCCGGAACCTGCTCAATCTCCTTCCCACCCGCCTGCTCATCCAAGCTCACAATAACGCTACACCGGCCTCACCCTATAGCCAAAATACTCACTTTACCCCCAATTTTCTCAATTTCATCTCAAAACTCCAAGGGTCATCGACCGATTGACGAAGCCTTTGTCTGACCTGCCTCTGGCAAAAGAGACGTTGTACGACTTATTGTAGTAGCTATCCCTTCACTTTGTAAGAAGTTGTCAGCGAGCAGACGAAACATTCTACATTGAATCTCACAAGTCACACCAGGGCGACAAAATGGCCAGGGGCAGTTGGGTCCCGATTGTCGAAATTATTTTCCCAGACCTTTACTGCTCACGCGAGTCCCTGCCTAATGCGAAGCAAAGCTAGCCTGAGGAGAATACTTGAAAGAGGCCTATCGTGCTTTTCAGAGTAACGAGACAAGACGGTTCCCCATCTGGCAAGTTGTGTTTATCCGCCGAAAGAACAATTGGCGTTGCACTACCGAAAAAATAATCGTGATAAACGCCACAACGTACGCACCTGCGTGGCGATTCAATATTTGGCACAAGCAATTAATTGAGCAAAAAGTCTACATACGCACTATCTCAGACAGAAGGCACAAACGACACAGCAATATAAAACAAGAAAGAAGGATGGTGTAGGGTCGGCCTCGCGCCTGGCCCTGAAACCTCTCGTTCTGTGACATCGTACGCTCGATTCGTGTTTCCTTAGTTCCGTCTCGTGCTGCTGTTCTCTATATTCCCTGTCTGCTTTAGATCTCGCTCTCGCCGTCCCGATCTCGATAGAAAAGGACCACGATCGCCCTCGGCCACGACACGACTACGCCTCGGCCATAGGCCCGTTCTCTACGGCCTCGCGTTGCACGACGCATTTCTGTGTTTCTCTTTGTTCTCTTCTCGTTTCTTTCATTTCTCCTGTGTTTCTCAATTCGTCGTAGTACGCCTCGTGTTTGCTTTTGTTCCCCCTTTCTGGTAATTCTCGTCTCTCGTGTTTACCTTCTCGTCTTTGTCCCTCCTCCTACTTTACAGGCCTCACGGCCTTCCCTTTCATCCCCATCTCACTTCCGATACTTGTTCCTTACTGTCTTGACCGTTCTCTTCGCCTCCGTTTACTTCGCTACGTTACTCGTCTCTCCGTTCTCGACGCGTTACCGCTTTTAGAATACCCGGCTCTGATGTACTTAAATAGAGTCTCGGAATGTACTGAAGAGCCAGCGAAACATCGCCGCTCACCACTTGTTCTCGAAATCTCGTCTGTTTCAAAGTCTCTTTCTATTTCTCTCTCCATTTCTCGTCTGAATCTACCTCGAACGCCTTCGTTTCGTTTCGATCTCGTCTTAAACGGGCTCCTAACGCGTTCTACTTCCCTTGCCGCCGCTCATCCTCTTTCGCCTCCTCTTTTTACACCTCTGATCCCCTTTTACCACTCTTCTTGAACTCACAAGCAGACGACCTTATCTGCTTACAATGGTACTAAGAGAAGCTGATACGGGAGTAAAACTGGGAGACCGTGCCACGTGAGAGAAACATGGAGATGAGCTAGTGAGAAGTATTTGTGAATCAAGACAGATACGAAACGTAAACACAATATGTAAACACGCCTAGAGCTGAGTTCGCTTTCATCACCTGCAGTCACGCTTCAGTTTTGACACGGCTCAGACAAAACAGCTTACCGATTTCGAAATACATTCCCGACAACGTATGACGGCGTCCAACTAATTGACCATTTCGACCTTATAGTGGACGATCAACGTCCCGAGGGGCTGTATGGTCGACGAGATGCTCAGGCTGTGCAAGGTCTGTAGCCAGGGAGTTGTCAAACGTTGCGCCATTATCTGGAAAGTTTGCCGGTGATTGCGAATTGGAGGTCACTTGTGGAGGTGCGAAGGAGATTTCCGGAATTGTGCCTGGCGTCAACAACCTTGAACCAGGAGTAATTAGCTCGATTTGTGATGCGGGAGATCTGGCCGAGGACATCAGGGGATCTGTAGACCGTGATGACGGGCTGGCAGGGACCATCGAATGAGGGTCAGCATCCAAGTCTGTCTTGTACAGCCAATCGACGGCACCACTAGATGGGAGCGACGGAGAAATTGCAGTCGAGGGAATCATTGCCGTTCGAGTATCCGATTCCGAGTTGTCCATGGGGAAGATAACCGGTGCGTCGGGCTGACTTTCTGTTTCAATAGTGAGGGCTAGGTCAGGTGAAGTATTGGCAAAGTCAATGTTTACAACATTGACTGGTGGAGAGAGGTGGGAAGGCTGTATGTTTGGGGTAGCGTTAGGTTGTTCTGTGAGATGTATGCGGCTATGATCTGGGTTAAATGCGGGTAAGGATGGCGCGATATTGTTCAGATCGGGATCGGGAGGGTGAATGAGTGAATGAGTGGGACGATGACCCGGGATGTTACACAATGGGTAGGAGGATAACCAGTTCAGGATGGAGTCAGAATCATCGGTAGAAGCATCGAAAGCGGTCGGGACGGCATCTGTCCCTTGATGTAAGGCGATGAAATGATGCCGATTGGATCTCAGAATAGATATAGCCTCAATGACATAGAGGGAAATATGCAATTCGTTCCACACAGCACAGAAGTCGTGCTGCAGTCCAGGAAGAGTATTTCGAATGTCGAATTTGGAAATGGTCGGTTGAATTATCTCCACCGTCTTGGAGTAAGTGTAAAAATGCTTGAGATGGAAGCGATTGAAGTGGATCCAGTTGGCGAGTAACACGCTGTCACCATGTGCAAGGTAGCCTTCGAGAACATCTTTTGATATCTGCAACTGGTCCATCACGAGCAACTTCCAACAATCATCGCGTTCTCGTACACTTGCAATGATCCCAGCAACTAATGTTTGTGCATATAAAGCATATAAAGTGGTAAAGCCTTCGATACTATGGAGTCGGCTTCTGAGTAAGTGTCCCATTTGAACGGACTGCAACACTCCATCCATGGAAGGCGGACCAAAAACCTGTAGGACAAAGTTGCGAGACGGAAATGACCGGTTGAGTACACCGATTGCCTGCATGCAGAGTATGAACCGCCTATATTTGATCTTCTCAGAGAGCAAACGAGATGAGAAAGTACTGATCAAGAATCCATCCCAAGCCTTAGCCAAAACCCCGACACCCAGATTGGCAAGCATTCGTCTGGGTTCGTGGACCACTTGTGAGGTACAGAACGCAGGAATTCCTTCGATGAACTGCTCCAACTCGTGGTCTTCGTCCAGAGCCTCAAATGTCCATTTTAAAACATGACCGTCGATTTCCGCTGACATTTTCGAAGCACGTTCTTGGGCTGTCTTCACTATACCCCACGAGGTCCGTACGCGATACCTTTCCCGCAATCCAAGAAAGCGTGACCAGGTTTCACCGGTAAAATAATCATAACCTGCGACGGAGGTGAGAATGTGGAAGACTCTGTACTGCACGCCATGAAGAAGGAACCAGGCTGAGAAAGAGAGAGGGGTGTAGTAGGGACTGTCATGACGGAAGATTGGCAGCAACGTGATGCATCCATATATCCCTCCAGAAAGCCCGATCCACCAAGCAACGATACTGAACGTGGTGTGATTGATGTTGAACAAGAAAACAAGAAGGCCGGAAAAGAATAGGAACAAGGAAACGTGCAGCAACGTCGGCAACGTCTCAACTGCCAGAGGGAGATGAAACTTTTCCACTCCATCTGCGAAGAACGAACGAATTCGTGCTCGCTTGTGTGGACTCAATCGCGGCGGTTGAGTAGCTGTAAGGAATTGACGCGCCCACTGCTGTAACAACGTCGCCAGAAGTGCACCTGTAAGACTGATGACCAAGCTCAGGAACCATAGTGAATTCACCCAGATTGCGTATCTCGGTGGAGAAAATGGGGGTGGTGTGGCAAGGATCGACACGCGAGATATGTTCGGGTCGGCTAGGAGTTGATAGATGTTGGCGAGATAGAACGTAGTTGTATCCTGTGGATTTGGCCTCAAGTCCTGGATTGACACTGCGAGCAATGCCGCAACGGAAGCAGAGAATAAACCGGTCTACGGTTTTCACGCTGGTCACTACTCTCGAGTGCGTTGAGGTAACATGAAGAACTGACGAAAATGAGGATGCCGTCTGCGTCCTTTTGCCAGCGATTGGCCATTTTATTGTCTTCCTCTTGCGACATTTTCACATACATGTTGAAAATGGGTTCAGCCCCATCACTAAGAGTGGGCTGAACCTGTGACGGTTGACGTTGTTCTGACTGAGGGTTTCCGGCTGTAAAGAATGATAGAGCGCTGTGATGCTAATGATATAAAGTAGGATAGAGGATGACGTACTTGTGTCTATTCTCTCATCGCCTGTATCCTCCACTTGAACGATTGGGTCAGCAGGTTGGGACATAAATGGTTTATATAGATTGAGAGATGGTGCGATGATACAAGGCAAACAAATGCCATTGCGCCCTGTGCATAAATCCACGTGACGTAAACAAAGCGATGCATGGCACTGACATACAGATCATAGCCCCCTCACCAATCTTACGCGTCTGGTTGAGTCCAGAAACCCCAGCGCCCCACCCTTTTCTTACCCTTCCCCTCTTTACGTCCCCCACTGGTCACACCCTCGCTTCCATGACCTCTTATCTCATAACTCCAATAAGGATACTACCGCAACCACCCGCCGCCTTATGCGGTCACCCCCTCCTTTTTTACTTTCCTTACACATTCACCCGCTTCCTGTTCCCTTACCTTCTCACGCTCACACATTTCTTCTCTATTGTGGGGAGAGGTTGCTGAAGTCGGGAGTAGTGGTGACGTTGGACAGGCGGACGTCCATGGCTCAGGCCCTTTTACAAGGCCTTGCCGAATTTTTTGAACTCCTGCCTCGCGCGGTTTCTGCTTTGCCTCATAGTCTCCCTGTGGACCTTCTCATTTTGTTACCGAACCATCTCCTCATGCCCGCACTTAC
The DNA here is from genome assembly GCA_003313945.1 of Lactifluus pinguis. NCBI lineage: Eukaryota > Fungi > Basidiomycota > Agaricomycetes > Russulales > Russulaceae > Lactifluus > Lactifluus pinguis. The sequence continues at coordinate 4,147 of QLPA01002493.1, read as the reverse complement.
TATTACGTCTGCTAAATCCTCTCTTCTCTCACATGCCTTCGCTTTCACACGAGCTTTGACTTCTTATTTAGATTCCCCGGCCTCCCCGGCCGTGGAGCTACGGCTCTTCAAGCGGTCATGGTCTGGGCTTCCCGGCTCTGAGGTCCTCACGTGCATACTCAACGACGTCCAGCCACGTCTCATCACTGATCCACCCACCCCCCCTAAGTCACTCGCTTTTCGCCTATGGCACGACGACCTTCTCTCCGGGACTCTGTTACGCAAACCAGGCCATCATGCCTGGGATGCCTGCCCCCCCACCCCTTCTCCTTCACCGCCATCTTTCGTCCAAGGATTGCTCTCCCATCGCAATCGCCACCTCTTCAGCAACGGCCTCCAGCTCCTCGCTCGTCACGCGTTCATTGCGGACTACAGCGATCGTTTCCGCCCGGAGGCTGGGGACAACACATGCTGCCCCTGCAATTACATCCACCCACCCTCGCCTACCTCAACCCCGCCCTTATCACCGGTCATCCCTGTGCCTAGACGCACCACCCTCTTCCACACTCTTTTCGATTGTCACATGCATGCTGAGACGCGCGCCTCCACTATCGCCGGCCTCTCCCTTCGACACCTCTTCTCTTCAGAAGATGGGGGACGACGCCTGGTCAAGTTTACCTTCCTCTCCCAGACCACTCTGCGCCCACTGCCGCCCAGACCTGACCCTCCTTGAATCGATCCGGCCCCACGGCTGTCAGTAAGCCTTCCCCTTTTCTTCTCTTCTCCTTTTTTTACTCCGCTCAATAACTCTTACCTATAACACCTACTGATACCATCTCTCTTATACTGGACCCAACCCGCTCTGATCCTATACAGTAGAGTACTGTCTTGTCGTATTTACATGGGGACAATAAACACCAATTCCAAAAAAAAAAAAAAAAAAAAAAAAATACAGATCATAGCATATCCTCGCTCACTTCTCCCTCTCACTTTCTCTGAAATTCGTCGTCTCCTTTTATGTATACAATAGTGTATGTAGAATCACCCGTAGCGCCTGTTCTCCACCTCATCGCCAAACCAGTCATCATTTTCACGAGATTCCTCAGCTGAAGCGACATTCACAACAGTTGATTTGCTTTGTGAGTCTACGAGAGAGTAAAAGGACTGCCACGCTGATTTCAGCAAGAGACTTACACGCTTCAAAGGCTTCGATGCCGTTTTCACGACCGATCCCGCTCTCTTTCATACCACCCCACGGGGAACTCGGATCGTTTCGATGATGCGTATTTACCCACACCAAGCCGGACTGTAATTGCGCAGCTACTTGATGGGCGCGAGACAGATTCTGTGTCCATATACCGGCGCCAAGCCCGTATCGTGAGTGGTTGGCAAGCTCCACCCCCTCACTCTCGGTCTGTAAACAGACGATAATTTAGTTGGAGCTCGACAAGTAGAGTTCCGCACGTACTTCGAATTTTTTTACCACAACGACTGGCCCAAATACTTCTTCTTTCCAGAGGGCATCTTCCAGAGATACATCGGCGACTACTGTTGGCGGATAGAAACTGCCCCGCGAGAAGTCGAATTCATCGAGGGATGAACGACCCTTGAGTGGCTCGCCGCCTATGAGGAGAGTACCTGATCCGCGCTTCTCGACCATGCTATGTATTCGCTGAAGATGGTCCGCCGAAATCACAGATCCCATCATACTCTTGGGATTCATAGCTATCACACGGTCCTGTACGTCAGGTCATCTGCATGGACGACAGCTCCACATGTACGCACGATCGCCCATCCGTTTTGTGATGTTCTTCACCTTCTCTAGGAATTGTGAGACAAAAGCGTCATAAACACCAGATTGCACAAGCAATCGGGTCCCGGATACACATGTTTGCCCGGAAGCGACGAAAGAGGCAAAAGCCGCCCCGTTGACGGCTGAGGGAATGTCTGCATCGTCAAAAATTACAATTGGTGCCTGATATGCTGTCAGCGGGGAAACAGGTAGCTACAAGTCATCCATGGCGTACCTTCCCACCGAGTTCGGCAGTAAAGGATGCCAAATTTCCACCAACAATGCTCCCCAGAGCACGTCCTGTAGCCGTACCTGCCTGTGTATGCGGTTAAAGAGATGCCGGATATTCGATGCCAGATCATTTACCGTAATGTCCACTTTTCGGACAAGGGGATGCGAGACTAGTTGTTTGCCTGTTGTTGCTCCAGGCCCTGGAAGCACAGAGAGTACGCCACTAGGGACTGAATTTACGTTGAGGCCGTGACATTCGAGGGTTGACACGAAAGCGTACCTCCCGCATCGAGCGCGATTTGTGCAAATTCCAATATAGAAATTGGCGCAAGCTGCAGTAGCGTGAGATATCCCGTATGTATATATACCCCGAACTCGAGCTTACCTCTGAGGGCTTGATGATGACACTGTTTCCGGCGGCCAGTGCAGGAGCGATTTTCTTGATTGCAATGAGCAGGGGATGGTTGAACGGCTAGTTTGAGTAAGTAAACATGGCTCTACGTATTCACCGGGCGGACGAACCGTAATCTGCGCGACCACACCCAAAGGCACGCGCTGCACGTAGTTCAACAGCTTTCCCTGCGTCGGCGCGACGAAAGATTGATGTGTCCTCAATAGGGCAGCATAGTAGTCCCTAGTGGACAAGGGTTAAGCAAGCACTCTGGGAGAAAGAAGAAACAAGTACAGCCATTCGGGGAGACGGGCGAGCTGAACGCGCATCTCTCGTATTGTGCGACCCGTCTGTAGTGTCTCGAGCTCTGCAAGAGTTGGTATATGTTCCTCCAATGCTCGCGCGAGACGAGCGAGGACTTTAGATCTGTGGATGGCTGGGGCACGCGACCACACGCCAGACTCGAAGGCAGCATGGGCATCAGCCACAGCGTACTGTACGTCCTTGAAGTTAGCGGCATCTATGCTGTAGTGTGATGGGGGGGGCTTGTGAGCATGCACCGGTACTAGACGGTCAACTCGTTAAGGGTGGGCTTTTGCTTACGTGCAGATGTCCAGGCCAGTGGCAGGATTTATCACAGAGAATCTAAGTTGAGAATAAGAGGGGAAGATGTCTCATGAAAAGGTAAGCAATTGGCACTGTTCGCGGGATTCCGTCGATCGCGTAGAGACGTGAGGAGCAAACGGAGCATAGCGGACGCTGTGGGACATCAAAGGCTATATAAGGCATTGAGAGCGTATACCTGAAGTATTCTTTGAAGCTTACGGTCATCACAACGGGTGCGCCACCGTAAAAGTTCCTGATAGAGACCTTCATCGCGGTAAAACATACGCGCGCGTCAAGTTCAACTCGGAGGTGACGGGCCGGGCGCGGTCACTTGTCGCAGCACGTGACAGTGATAAACCTCACTCGTGCACTATCCTCGGAGGATCGTCAATCCAGTTATCCCGTGTTTAGTGTTGATGGAAATTTTTCTACTACCCGCTGTAATAACTGTGTTCAGTTAGCAGGACTTATGATAACTGGAAGATGCCAACATCGAGCAGCGATTCGAGCTGCAGCAAGACCTCGCGGACAAGGATGTGCCGAGATGAGCCGATGGCAAGCTGCTGTATATAATTCATGAGAAGAAACAGCTCTATGTATGCCTTGTATTGATAGTAATACAAACATGGTTTATGCCACAATGTATGCGACTTGTGTAGAGACTCAATATCCGATATTCACTGGTAGCGCATGGCCTGGGCTCTGAACAATTCATTGGGCAAGCCTACACGATATCAAGTTCACAAAAATGCAGAGGTGAAACACGGAAAGAGAAAGGACAAGATAAATCAAGAAGAATTATACGGAAAAGAAATCTGGTGCGGGAGTAACACCACGAGATCATGCCATGTGAGAGAAATAACCCAAAGACTTGAACATGCATAAAGTTGATTTCGCTTTTATCGTCTGCAGTCACACGTCAGCCTCGAGACACCGCTCAGAGACAGACGACTTATAGACATTGACTACCGTCATCACATTCATGACAACATATGGCTTCTGGCCACCAGGAGAGTTTTCAATTCTACTATGGACAATCAACGTCGCGAGAGGGTGATGTGTCGGCGAGATGCCGCGAGAGGTCTGTAGCAGTGTCAAGGGATGGCGTTTCTGGTTCGTATGCCTGTTGTGAGGCCTCCACAACATCG
>QLPA01002488.1:0-13419 GCA_003313945.1 Lactifluus pinguis | reverse complement strand
ACGTTCGAAGCACAGAAGCCGGGGATGGCTTCAAAGAATTGTTCAAGTTCCTTGTCTTCATCCAGAGCGTGAATTATCCATGTCAGAATGCGGCCGTTGATTTCAACCGACAACTTCGAGCCAGTGTCTTGAACGGTCTTCGTCATACCGCCAAACAATTGTCTGCGATATTTTCCCGGCCGCGTGTAGTAGGCGCCAAATAGGCAGCCATGAGGCCAAAGAAAGCGAACGATTCGGGAGACGGCATATCGGATTCCAGTATAGAAGAACCATGCCGAGGAAGAAAGTGGCGAATAGTAGGGGCTATCGTGCCAGAAGATTGGCATCAACGTGATGCATCCGTATACCGCTCCTGCAAATCCAACCCACCAAATAACCACACTGAACACGGTGTGGTTAATGGTGAACAGAAAAACACCCAGTCCTGAGAAGAAAAGGAACAGAGACAGGTGTAGCAGAGCGGGCAATGCGTCAACCGACCACGGAAGATGAAACTTTTCCACCCCATTAGCAAAGAATGCATGGATTGGTGCTCGCTTCTGTGAGCTGTATCGTGGCGGTTGTGTGATTGTGACGTATCGACGCGCCCACTGCTGTAACATAGTTGCCAGTAGGGCGCATGTGAGACTGATCACCAAACTGAGGAACCAGAGTGAGTTGACCAGGACTGCCGATTTCGGTGGAGAGAAAGGGGGTGGTTGAGCTGGAGTGGCGAGGATCGATTCACGAGATATGTTTGGGTCTGCAAGAAGTTGATAGATGTTCGCGAGATAGAATGCAGGGGTATCTTGTGGATTTGGCTTGAGGTCTTGAACAGAGACCGCGGCCAATGCGGCGAGGGAGGCAGAGAATAAACCGGTCTATAGAATTTACGTTGACTGCTGCGCCCTAGCGAAGAGACCAAGATGAGGACTCACGAAAATGAGGATGCCGTCTGCGTCCTTTTGCCACCGATTGGCCATTTTTTCGTCTTCTCCCTCTGTCATCTTAACATACATATGAAAGAGAGGGTCGGCGCTATCGGTAAAGTTGGCTTGTCCCTGAGAGGGTTGATTTAGCTCTGGCCGGGGGACGTCACGAAGGCCAGCTATAGGGGAGGATGAATTCGTTATATAAAGCTGGGTGGCGGATAACATACAGGTTCTCTGTTCTTCTATAGGTGGCCCTTGGTCCATCTGGTGACAAACAGAACGTTAATGGGGATTGTAAGGATGTTCCTGTCTCGAGCTCGGTGGGTATCACAATAAGCCGACGGTTCGCGTGGCAACGTTGGGCGCTAATCCACATGACGACGGCCCGAAGTGGCCGCTCTACTGACCTATCCACGTTCAAGTTCTCTCTGTTTCAACTGGAATGATATAAACGCAGCATAGCCCCCCATCACTTGTGCCTAGTGCTCTCTCCCTTTTCAGGTGCTGGTATCTCTTATTGCGATGTGAACCTCCGAAATTTCGAAACGGATCCAGACTGAGTGATCTACTAGTAGTAGAATTGAAAATGTAGGTGCAGCACTCTCCCCTTATGCTTCCCCCGGTATTCTCTTTTCGGGCTAGTGGGGTTCACGATTGACCACGTAGTGCTCGCTCTGGATAAGAATTGGTCTTAAGCTCCCTCAATTCCTCGGACTCGCGTCTTCAATGCGTGCACGGTGTTCATTATGCTCCCGAATACGCTCGGTCTTTCCTTCTTAGCCAGCGTGGTTAAGAGCCCTCAGTCTTGCTGTGGCCAGCATTCAAAGAAAATCCACTCCTTCTTGTGAGCCCACTTGCTGAGGAATGAACTCAGTGTTCCGGCTTCGCCTGACTGGGTGGCTTAGAATCGTCTGATATTTCAAAATTAAACACAATCGTCTACGAAACATCCTGTTTAAAAAGCAGACCAAGGCGACAACTGGGCTAGAGATAAACTGACAAGTACCGACACAAGTACACTGTAGGTATCGTGAGCACCTCGACTTGGTAAAAGCAGTCACAGGGGCTTGACGACACCAAAGGGCCTATAAATATCCAATTGGGTCACGTCTATATGTAGCATCAACAAAGACTAACTTACACGACCGTTTTTCGCCTCTATTCTGGATGATCAACTCGCGAGAGACGGATGCTGCGTCAAGGGGATGCCGCAAAAGATCTGTAGCCACCTCAGGGACGGACATAGCTGACTCCTGGGACTGTTCTAAAGCTTCCACATGATAACGCAGATCGAGGTCCGGAGGATCATCGACTGTTCCATCATTCGATGTACCAGTGGTTGGGCGCGAAACCGAGGTTACCGGCGGCAGCGCGGGAAAAATAGCCGTTGTTGAGGTGGTGGGAAGAGGAAGTGGAGCAGGTCCCTTAGTCAATCCGGAATGCGGGAGGGATCACATAGTCGGAAGCTGAGGCCGGGGAAGACGACAATGGAATGTCGGAGGTAACACCGAGATCTACATTTATATCTGGATCAGTAGTGTCGCTAAATGGTGGGGCAAAGGGCGAGTGTAGTGTGAATGTCGACACTCCGGGGACATGCGGGCTTGACCCGGAGTCGGAAGTGGGAGAGATGGTGATAGATGTTCGCGAGATAGAATGCAGAAGTATGTTCAAGATACCTCTGCATTCTATCTCGCGGTCTTGAACAGACAGCGGCTAATGTGGGGAGCACAACAGAGAATAAACCGGTCTACAGAATTTAGGTTGACTGCTGCACCCACCCCAGCGAGGAGACCAAGATGAGGACTCACGAAAATAAGGATGCCGTCTGCACCCTTTTGCCACCGTTTGGCCATTTTGTCGTCTTCTTCCTCTGTCATCTCGACGTACATATAAAAGGGGGGGCCTGAGCTATCGGTAAATCTGGTCTGACCTTAAGTTTTCTCTGGCCGAGGGACGCCACGAAGACCAGCTATAGGGGAGAATGAATTCGTTTGATAAAGCCTGATACAGCTGGTGTCGGATAGCATACTGATTCTCTATTCTTCTGGAGGGGGCCCTTGGTCCATCTGGCGTGATATATGACAAATAGATCGTAAATGGGGATCGGAAGGATGTCACTGTCTCGAGCTCGGTCGGTATTACAGTAACCAACGCGTGGCGAACCCCGTTGGGCGCTAAGGCCACCTGACGACGGCCCGGGTGACCGCTCAACTAAATTGATCCGCGTTCCGTGCATGGCTCTGTTTCAATAGCCCTCCATCACTTGTTCCTGGTTCTCTCAGGCCGCATGTTTCATCGCGTCTGTAGCGAGTTTCCTGCAGAAGGTGCCAGTGACCCTATTGAAAATTTCCACCAACTCAAGCCACGCCGTGGTCGTACATAGGGGGAGTTTTAGCAGTCACAGCAGAATGTTCGTTATGAACTAGCCTGATGAATCAATATACCATCCCTCCGTTAGCTGAGTCTGAGAGCGCCGTCCTTTTTTTTCCGCTGTGGATGGGCCTCTTTCCACATAGAATTTCGAGAGGTCTTTAGCTATCCTGGGGACCAATACCGTTCAATAAACCCAATTACTCAGTACTCAGCCCCGACTCGGAATGCCCCTAGCAGCATGTCCCACGCCAACGAAGACAACGACGGAGATCCTCTGCCAGTGGGCCGGCAAGACCCATCATCTCAATTTCCATCTTCTTTACATTTGCCAGCTCTCAATAGCACGTCTCACATTGTGTGATTCGCTTGGACGGCTTACCACCCAATTTCGTCGAAATGGACTTCGAGGTAAAAAAAAAAAAACCACTTCCAGTTTTGATTTGATGGTTTTTTTTTTCTTTTAGAATGGCGATTGGGTCTTATAGCTTGTGTGCATTGTAAGTGGGTCTCAATGGATTGAGGATTCCTGAACCTCAGAAATCGGGAAACGGATCAACTAAGTGATCTACTAGTAGTATTAGAAAATGTAGGTCCAGTCCATCACTCGCTCTTTATGCTTCCCTAGATATTCTCTGTTCGAGAGCCAGCTCGCTCTGGTTAAGAATTGCTCCCTGCACTTTCGTATTTGCGACCCTCCGCGAATGGCTGTCTCGGTTCCTCGGACCGACACAAGCATACGGTATGTATCGTGAGCACATCAAATTGGTAAAAGCAGTCTCAACATCAAAGGGCCCTATAAATATCCAATTGGGTCACGCTTGTATATAGCATCAACAGGGACTAACTTACACAACTATTTTTTGCCTCTATTCTGGATGATCAAGGTCGCGAGAGATAGATGCTGTGTCAAGGGGATGCCCCAAAACATCTGTAGCCACCTCATGGACGGACATAGCTAACTCCTGGTACTCATCCACATTATAACGCAGATCGGGACCTGGATCCTGAATATTATCGACTCTTCCATCATTCGCTGTCCCAGTGTTTGGGTGCGAAACAGAGGTTCCCTCCTGCGGGATGGGAAAAACGGCCGTTGCTGAGGTGGAGGGAAGTGGAAGAGGAATAGCAGTCACTTGGTCAATCGGGAATGCGGGAGAGGCTAGTGATGTAGGGGTAGTTGCAGGGACTGTGTCGCTGCGGACTGTGGTCGGGGAAGAGGATAGTAATGGCATGTCGGAGGCAACCACGAGATCTACATTTTTCGGCGGATCAGTGGAGTCCCTGGATGGTTGGGCGAAGGACGAGTGTGGTGTGAATGTCGACACTCCGGGGAAATGAGGGCCTGACTCCGAGTCGGAAGTGGAAGAGATGGCGATGGTAGTGGCATCAGTGGGACTTTGTGTTATCGAGTCGGGAGAAGTAGGAACGACGTTGCTGTCGACATTGGCCGGTGATGTGTGGCGGGAGGACTCTACGGATGGGGTGACATCAGATAAATCGTGGAGCGATATCTGTTCTGCAAAATGTATGTGCCTATGATCTGTGCTCAATGCGGGAAAGGATGATAGGACAGGCTCTGTGGAATCGGCAGGTGGTGAGATAAGGTTGGGATCAGTGATCTCGCCTGTCACGGTATGGCCTGGGATATTGCACAATGGAAGCGAGTCGTCGATCGAGGCAGCATCGGTGTCTTCATGTAAAGCGTCATAATGATGCCAAATGGGGTCGAGAATATGATAAGCAAAAAAAGACTCGGATTGGCCAATGTGGGTTTTTCGAATGGTTTCATTCCACAAACCACAGAAGTCGTGCTGCAGTTCGGGAAGAGTATTTCGGATGTCGAATTTGGAGATACATTGCAGGACTTTCGTTAGATCAATAGCTATCAGTAGATTCTTGCTGAGACACAAGCGGAAGAGCGGGCGAGTGACGTGGATAAAGTTGGCAAGTAACACGCTGTCACCATTTTCGAGGTAATATCGAAGAACCTCTTCCGATACGCCTAGTTGATTCTTGGCTAGTGAGATCCAATGGTCATCCCGTTCCGCTTCCGGCACACTTGCAATCACACCGGCAATTATTCCTTGACAACATAAACCGTCACTGGTGCTTCCCAGAGCTCGCCCAATCTCAACCGATCTTAACAATGCCGTGCCTTCTTTGAAAATGCGTCCTAGGACATACACAGTTCCATCGGTAAGATGTGCCGTATCGACGGCTTTCGCGCATATGATGACCCGCCTTTTCTTGTCCGACTCCAAAACCAAACTAGATGTCAAAGTACGGCGCATGAACCCGTGAAGTGCCATTGTCAATGTACGGTCCACTTTGGCGAAAATGCGGTCGAGGCCGAGGCCGATGACCAGGTCCGAAATGCCGAAGTCGGGGATGGTTTCGAAGAATTGTTCACGATCCTTATCATCGCCCAGGGCGCAAATTGTCCATGTCAGGATACGACTGGTGATTTCCACCGACAATTCCTCGCCAGTGTCTTGAACGGACTTCGTCATACCCCCAAAAAATAGTCTGCGATATGTGTTTAGATCCATATAGGGAATGGAGAGGTAGTCGTGGTACGAAAGAAAGTAGACAAATTTGGAGACCGCATATTGGATGCCAGCATAAAAAAACCACGCCGAGGAAGAAAGTGGGGAATAGTAGGGGCTATCGTGCCAGAAGATTGGCATCAACGTGATGCATCCATATACTGCCCCTGCAAATCCAACCCACCAAATAACCACACTGAATACAGTGTGATCAATGTTGAACAGAAAAACACCCAGTCCTGAGAAGAACAAGAACAGAGACAGGTGTAGCAGAGCAGGCAATGCTTCAACTGACCACGGAAGATGAAACTTGTCCACCCCATTAGCAAAGAATGCACGGATCGGTGCTCGCTTGTGTGGGCTGTAACGTGGCGGTTGTGTAATTGCGACATATCGACGCGACCATTGCTGTAACATAGTCGCCAGTAGGGCACATGTGAGACTGATCACCAAACTGAGGAACCAGAGTGAGTTGACCAAGACTGCTGATCTCGGCGGAGAGAAAGGGGGTGGTTGAGCTGGAGTGGCAAGGATAGATTCACGAGATATGTTTGGATCTGCAAGAAGTTGATAGATGTTCGTGAGATAGAATGCGGATGTATCTTGTGGATTTGGCTTGAGGTCTTGAACAGAGACTGCAGCCAATGCAGCGAGTGCAGCAGAGAATAAACCGGTCTACATCACGTTGACAGCTGCACCCCAGCGCGGAGACTGATATGAGCTCACGAAAATGAGGATGCCGTCTGCATCCTTTTGCCACCGTTTGTCGTCTTCTCCCTCTGTCATCTTGACGTACATATGAAAGAGGGGGCCTGAGCTATCGGTAAAGCTGGCCCGTCCCTGAGTGGATTGATTTTGCTCTGGTCGAGGGATGTCATCGAGGCGGGCTATAGGAGAGAATGAGTTGGTTGATAAAGCGACTGGCAGGTGCCGGATAACATACTAGCGCGATCGATGGTCTGTCCTGGTAAATTCCCTACGTTAATAGCTTCTGGAGGCACTTCTTGGGACATCTGGTGCTATATATGAGGAATCGATCGTAAATTTGGATTGGGGGAATGTTACTGTGTCGAGCTCGGGGGGGTGTCACGGTATTTCCGTTGAGCAACGGTTCGCGTGGTGAACCCTAACAAAGTTTGGCGCCAAGGCCAACAGCCGACGGCCCGGTTGCTCCGTGAACCGATCCGCACTGGCATTTCTGGTTTATTTCAACTTGAACGATGTAAACCGCTGCGTAGCCCTCTTTTGTGCCTGGTTCACTCTTCTCTCCCTTGTCAGGCCGCAGGTGTTGTAGCGCTCTCACTGCGATCATGACTCCGATCTCTCATGTCTGTGGCGGTTGTCCTGCAGTCCCGTTGAAGGTGGCAGTGACCCTATTGAAGTCTTCTTCTAACTCAACTACTACCAACTCAAGTCAAGCCGTGGTCGTGCGGTGACATAGGGGGAGTTATAGCGGTCACAGCACAACCCTCCTGACGTTCGTTATGAACCAGGAATCACCCCTTCATTTGCTGAGACTGAGAGTGCCGACCTTTGCTTGTTACTGTGGATGATCAGTAGACGGGCCTCTTTCCACAGAGAAAAGCGAGAGGTTCATAGCTATTCCGGGGACAAATACCGCTAGCTGGAAGGGGGCATCGATGAAATTGGGGCACGGACCCAGACTTAGTGTAATACCGTGAACCAGATTAGCCGAGTTTACGATTGACCACAGAGTGCTCGCACTTGGTAAGAACTGGTCTTAGGATTCCTGCACTTTCGTATCTGTGAGTCATTTCTACTCTGTGCTCTGTGAATGGCCGTCTCAAACCCGCCGTGTGTTCTATGTGGGGCAGGGCGTTCTTTACGCTCCTTAGCACTTTTCCTCTTCTGCCAGCGTGGTGAAGAGCCTTCAGTCTTTCTGTGGCCAGCATCCAGAGTACTAGTCCACTGTTGATATAGTCCCTCTTGCGAGCCCACTTGCTGAGGAATGTACTCAGTACTCCGGCTTCGCCCGACTGGGGCTGGCTTAGAATTGTCTGATATTTGAAAACGAAACACAAAACATCTACGTAACATCCTGTGTACAAAAGCGGAACAAGGCACCAAATGGGCTAGAGATAACCTGAACGTACCGACACAAGCACACTGTATGTATCGTGAGCACATCAAATTGGTAAAAGCAGTCGCAATGAGGCTTGACAACATCAAAAGACCTATAAATATCCAATTGGGTCACGTTGGTATATGATAACATCAACAGAGACTAACGTACACAGCTATTTTTTTTGCCTCTATGCTGGATGATCAATGTCGCGAGAGACAGATGCTGCGTCAAGGGGATGCCCTAAAACATCTGTAGCCACCTCAGGAACGGACAAAGCTAACTCCAGGGGCTCATCCACATTATAACGCAGATCGGGCCCGGGGTCCCCAATATTATCGACACTTCCATCAATCGCTGTCCCAGTGTTTGGGCGCGAAACCGAGGTTCCCTCCTGCGGGACGGGAAAAATGGTCATTGCTGAGGTGGAGGAAAGAACAGCAGTCACTTGGTCAATCGGGAATGCGGGAGAGGTCAGTGATGAAGAGGTGAGTTCAGGGAACGTGTCGCTGTGGACTGTGGTCGGGGAAGACGATAGTAATGGAATGTCGGAGGCAACCGCGGGATCTACATTTTTCTGCGGGTCAGTGGACTTGCTAGATAGTTGAGTGGAGTGAGGCGTGAATGTCGACAATCTGGCGGCATGAGGGCTTGACTCAGAGTCAGAAGCGGGAGAGATGGTGATGGACGTGGTGTCAGTGGGACCTTGTGTTATCAAGTCGAGAGTGGTAACGACGTTGCTGCTGTCGACATTGATTGGTGGTGTGTGGCGGGAGGACTCTACGGTTGGGGTAACATCGTGGAGCGATATCTGTTCTGCAAAATACATGGGCCTATGATCTGCGCTCAATGCGGGAATGGATGACAGGATAGGCTCTGTGGAAGGTGAGGGGAGGTTGGGATGGGTGATCTCGCCTGTCACGGCATGGCCTGTGATATTGCACAATCGGAGATAGGAGCTGATCGAGGCAGCATCGGCGCCTTGATGTAAAGCATCAAAATGATGCCGAATGGAGTCGAGAATAAAATAAATCGACCAGTACTCGGAGCGTGCTTCTCGAGAGATTTCATTCCACAAAGCACAGAAGTCGTGCTGCAGTCTAGGAAGAGTATTTCGGATGTCGAATTTGGAGATACATTGCAGGATTTCCACTAGATCAATGGTTATAATTGGACGATTTCCGAAACATAAGCGGAAGAGCGGGCGAGTGATGTGGATCAAGTTGGCAAGTAGAACGCTGTCACCATTTTCGAGGTAATATCGAACAACCTCTTCTGATACGCCTAGTTGATCCATGGCTAGTGAGATCCAACGGTCATCCCGTTCCGGTTCCGGAACGCTTGCAATGACACCGGCAATTATGCCTTGAGAACATAAACCGTCGCCGGTGCTTCCCAGAGATAGCCCAATCTCAACCGATCCCAACAATACCGCGCCTTCTTTGAAAATGCGTCCGAGGACATACATTGTTCCATAGGTAAGATGGGCTGTATCGACGGCTTTCGCGCATGTGATGGCCCGCCTTTTCTTCTCCGACTCCAAAACCAAACTAGATGTCAAAGTACGGCCCATGAACCCATGAAGTGCTATTCCCAATGTCCTGTCCACTTTGGCGAAAATGAGGTTGAGGTCGAGGCCGACGACCAAGTCCGAAACGCAGAAGTCGGGGATGACTTCGAAGAACTGTTCACGATCCTTATCTTCATCCAGAGCATGAATTATCCATGTCAGGATACGACTGGTGATTTCCACCGACATTTTCGAGCCAGTGTATTGAAAGGTCCTCGTCATACCCCAACGCAATTGTGTGCGACATGTTCCCGGCCACATGTAGGGGTAAGAGTCGGATAAGTAGCCATGAATCCAAAGAAAGTGAAAAATCCGGGAGACTGCATATCGGATGCAGGTATAGATAAACCATGCTGAGGAAGAAAGTGGCGAATAGTAGGGGCTATCGTTCCAGAAGATTGGCATCAACGTGATGCATCCGTACACCGCTCCTGCAAATCCAGCCCACCAAATAACCACACTGAATACAGTGTGGTCAATGTTGAACAAAAAAACACCCAGTCCTGAGAAGAACAAGAACAGAGACAGGTGGAGCAGAGCGGGCAATGCTTCAACCGACCACGGAAGATGAAACTTGTCCACCCCGTTGGCAAAGAATGCGTGGATCGGTGCTCGCTTGTGTAGGCCGTACCGTGGCGGTTGTGTGATTGCCACATATCGACGCGCCCACTGCTGTAACATAGTCGCCAGTAGGGCACAGGTGAGACTGATGACCAGACTGAGGAACCAGAGTGAGTTGACCAAAACCGCTGATTTCGGTGGAGAGAAAGGGGGTGGTTGAGCTGGAGTGGCAAGGATTGATTCACGAGATATGTTTGAATCTGCAAGAAGTTGATAGATGTTCGCAAGATAGAATGCTGAGGTATCTTGTGGGTTTGGTTTGAGGTCTTGAACAGAGACTGCAGCCAATGCGGCGAGTGCAGCGGAGAATAAACCGGTCTACAGAATTTACGTTGACTGCTGCACCCACCTCGACGAGGAGACGAAAATGAGGACTCACGAAAATGAGGATGCCGTCTGCATCCTTTTGCCACCGTTTGGCCAATTTGTCGTCTTCTCCCTCTGTCATCTTAGCGTACATATGAAAGAGGGGGCCTGCGCTATCGGTCAAGTCGGCTTGTCCCTGAGAGGGTTGATTTTGCTCTGGCCGGAGGACGTCACGAAGGCCAGCTATAGGGAAGGATGGATTCGTTGATAAAGCCCGCCAGCGATACAGCTAGTGTCGATAACATACTGGTTCTCTGTTCTTCTGGAGGCGGCCCTTGGTCCATCTTGTGTTATATATGACAAACAGATCGTAAATGTGGGTTGTAAGGATGTTATTGTCTCGAACGCGGTGGGTATTACAGTTAACCAAGGCTCACGCCCCGAAAACGTCGGGCGCTAAGCGATAAGGCCATACGACGACGGCCCGGGTGGCCGCTCTACCCAGTATTCTCTGTTCGTGAACCAGGTATGCGATTGACTACAGAGTGCTCACTCTGGGTAATAATTGGTCTTAAGCTTACTGCACTTTCGTGTCATTTCCACTCCTTGAATGACCGTCTTAGACCTGCCATGTGTTCTATGTGGGCACGGCGTTCTCACGCCCTCAAATACGCTCGGCCATTTCCTCTTCTGCCAGCAGCCTTGTGGCCCGGGCCAGCATTCAGAGTAGCTCCACTGTTGGTATAGTCCCTCTTGCGAGCCCACTTTCTGAGGATTGTACTCAGTATTCCGGCTTCGCTCGACTGGGGCTGGCTCAGAATCGTCTGATATTTGAAAATGAGACAGAAAACCCCTAAGTAATCAATTCACCACATCTACGCAACATCCTGTTTACAAAGCATACCAACTATTATTACCAAGGCGACAACTGGGCTAGAGATGAACTGAAAAGTACAGACACAAGCATACTCGATGTATCGTGAGCACGTCAAATTGGTAAAAGCAGTCGCAGTGAGGCTTGACAACATCAAAGGGACTATAAGTATCCATTTGAGTCTCGTCTGCCTGCAGCACTGGCAGACACCAACTTACATGACTGTTTTTCGCCTCTATTCTGGATGATCAATGTCGCGAGAGACGGATGCTGCGTCAAGGGAATGCCGCAAAACATCTGTAGCCACCTCAGGGACGGACATCGCTGACTCTTGGGACTGTCCAGGATCATCCACATTATGAAGCAAATCTGGGCCCGGAGGATCATCGACTGTTCCACGATTTGCTGTGCTGGTGGTCGGGCGTGAAGCCGAGGTTCCCGGCGGCAGCGCGGGCAAAACGGCCGTTGTGGAGGTAGAGGGAAGAGGAAGAGGAGCAGCAGTCTCTTGGTCAACCCGGAATGCGGGAGAAGCTAGTGATGACTGAGTGATTGCAGAGACCGTGTAGTCGGGAACTGAGGCCGGGGGAGACGACAATGGAATGTCGGAGGTAACACCGAGATCTATGGTTTGATGCGGATCAGTAGTGTCGTTAAATGGTGGGGCGAAGGGTGACTCTAGTGTGAATGTCGACACTCCGGGGGCATGCGGGCTTGACTCAGAGTCAGAAGTGGGAGAGATGGTGGTGGACGTGGTGTCAGCAGGACCTTGTCCTATCAAGTCGAGAGAAGTAGTAACGACGTTGTTGCTGTCGACATTGGTCCGTGGGGTAATATCAGGTAAATCGTGGAGTGATATCTGTTCTGCAAAATGTATGCGCCTATGGTCTGCGCTCAATCCTGGAATGGATGACACGACGGGCTCTGTGGAAGGTGAGGGGAGGTTGGGATCGGTGATCTCGCCTGTCACGGCATGGTCCGGGATATTGCACAATGGGAGCCAGTCCCTGACCGAGGCAGGATCGGCGTCTTGATGTAAAGCATCATAATGATGCCAAATGGGGGTGAGAATAAAATAGATTATATGATCATACTCGGAGCGTGCCTCTCGAATGATTTCATTCCACAAAGCACAGAAGTCGTGCTGCAGTCTAGGAAGAGTATTTTGGATGTCGAATTTGGAGATACATTGCAGGATTTCCACTAGATCGGTAGCGATAATTGGACGATTTCGGAAACACAAGCGGAAGAGCAGGCGAGTGACGTGGATCAAGTTGGCAAGTAGAACGCTATCACCATTTTCGAGGTAATACCGAAGAACCTCTTCTGATACGCCTAGTTGGTCCTTGGCTAGTGAGATCCAACGGTCATCCCGTTCCTGTTCCGGCACACTTGCAATCACACCGGCAATTATTCCTTGACAACATAAACCGTCGCCGGTGCTTCCCAGAGATAGCCCAATCTCAACCGATCCCAACAATACCACACCTTCTTTGAAAATGCGTCCGAGGACATACATAGTTCCATAGGTAAGGTGTGCCGTATCGACGGCTTTCGCGCATGTGATGACCCGCCTTTTCTTCTCCGACTCCAAAACCAAGCTACATGTCAAAGTACGGCCCATGAACCCGTAAAGTGCCATTGCCAATGTTTTGTCCACTTTAGCGAAAATGAGGTTGAGGTCGAGGCCGACGACCAAGTCCGAAACGCAGAAGTCGGGGATGAGTTCGAAGAATTGCTCACGATCCTTATCTTCATCCAGAGCATGAATTGTCCATGTCAGGATACGACTGGTGATTTCCACCGACATTTTTGAGCCAGTGTCTTGAAACGTCTTCGTCATACCCAAAAACAATCGTCTGCGACATTTTCCCGGCCACATGTAGGGGTAAGAGTCGGATAGGCAGCCATGAAACCAAAGAAAGTGAAAAAATAGGGAGACTGCATATCGGATGCTGGTATAGAAAAACCATGCTGAGGAAGAAAGTGGCGAATAGTAGGGGCTATCGTTCCAGAAGATTGGCATCAACGTGATGCATCCATATACTGCCCCTGCAAATCCAGCCCACCAAATAACCACACTGAATACAGTGTGGTCAATGTTGAACAGAAAAACACCCAGTCCTGAGAAGAAC
>QLPA01002486.1:0-27329 GCA_003313945.1 Lactifluus pinguis | reverse complement strand
AAATAAGCAGCACTAGCTATCTAGAAGTACACTAGCTATGACTAATTATACTGGCCATAGTTAACTAGCTTTAACAGTAAGTGCTGTAGAAAGTAGTATTAGTAATTGCTGGGCTGAATTCAAAGTACTTTTGTACTTTTACTGTATATATTATACTAATTTAGCCAGTACCACTGGGCATGATCGCTTACTACCGTGATGGGGTGCGACGAGCTGAGGAGCAAGTGTTGCCAGTGGTCCAGCCCTCGAATCATGGCCAAGAGTTCTCTGTCATGGATGTCGTAGTTGCGTTCGGCACTATTGAACGTCCTTGAATAATACCCCACAGGTCACAGCTTTTGATTTTCATCTGGTTGGTGTAAGATCGCCCTGCTCGCGTATTGTGATGCATCGACTTCCAACACAAATGGTTTGTCCAGGTTTGGACGCTGCAGCACAGGGTCGGAGGTAACATGATGTATGAGCTGGTTCACTGCCGTTGTGCAATCTTCATCCCACTCGAATTTGGTCCCCTTTTTCAAGAGATTAGTGAGGGGTTGTTACGGCTCAACTAGGGCCAGGTCCCAACAAGGGTTCTGTTCGTTTCTGACCTCTCCCAAGGTCTAGACTCTGGGTCACTCCAAGTGACGACACGCAGAGTCTCCTGGTGTTGTAGCACAACCAGCAAGCTTCGACGCAGCCTTACTAGGGCGTATAAGAGGATGAGAGCAGAGAAGAAAGTATGGATGAGGAGATTGGCAATGACTAGGAGAGGTTTAGACAGTTGATTCAGGTTAAAGCCGAAGCTGGGGTACGAGCTACCAGCCGAGGCCTATTTATACAATGTACGCTAATTGTTGTACTAAAGAGGACGAACAATAAGCGCAAGTCAAGAACAATGGAATGCGGCCAAAACGGGAGGACAATAGAGAAAGAGAACAATAACACTGGATGGTTTTGGGAGAACAATAGCGGCACATCAGTCAGCAAGAAGATCATGAGTCATCGTAAGGGAGTAAGAAATCATGTGGTCCGTAACGTGTCCTGATTCCGTAACAATACCCCCCTTCTAGAAGGCAGTTCCACCTACCTCAGTCGTCAGTTTTACGTCGTGACGAGGACGCGGGCAACTCAGACGTTCCCGCGCACGCCTCTGCCAGTTCCATCAACGCCCGCTTGCACTTGATAGACGCATAAGTTCCATCCAACAAACATCCCCCGCCGTACCACTTGTGGTCCTTTGGTACCTTGCAGACCCCTAGTCCTGGCATACATCAGAGGTGGGGAATAGCGCAGTTGTCGCTGGTGTGATCGACCATTTTGTCGTGGAATCGACAGTGTTTGAAGCTCGCCTCTTTGAATCCCTCTTCTTTAGCAATGGCGGCTAGTTCCAGATCGTACGCAGAGAAACTAGGAAGGTCGAATCTCTCAGGTCCTCCGGAATCGAGTCCCAGCTTATCAAGTCCGTGGCGGTGGAGAGCAATCTGTTGTTGCGGTTCCATACCTGCACCTCTCTGCTGAGGACCCCGTTGATTACCGTAGCTCCGGTCCAGCATGTATTCGGTGGAACCGAACTCTGGGAAGGACCATGTCTGAACGGCTTTGTCCTCTTGGCTAGCTGCGGTCGTTTGAACCGCTGTTTCGCGGCGAGTGGAAGTATTCGTGACTGCACTGTCCGTCTGCGTAACAGCGATAGCGGGTGCTGGAGGCGCATGGAAGATGTTGATCGTGCGCCGCCCCTCTTCGTCCTCTTCGAACCATGACGCATCGGGCATTTCCGGTCGTCCGAAGTCAGCCATTCGGGTGGAGACCAAGGTGTCTCGTCCATCGGTGAAGATCCTTGTTCGCTGGGGAACCCCGGGGTTGTCCTGTCTCCACTCGAAGTCTGCAAGGCAGCGAGCACACTGTCGAAGGTTAGTTTCGTATGGTTTATTGGGATCGTATGGCCAGTTGTAATAGGCCTCTTCTCCAGCTCAGACGTGATGAGGTATCCCCAAGCAGACGTATCGTACGTGTTCGAAGGTGACTGTGTCGGGGTGGTCGGGTTCTCGATTGGCTTTGTGGGGGTCATAAAAATCCGCGTCCGCTTGGCTGGCCTTCTGGATTCGGCAAAGACTGAGGTGGAGGTTGGCTTCTCGTAGTTGGTCCCAATCAAACGGCAGGGTTGTCGGCAGACAGTTCATGAAAGGTTTATCGGTGGTAGATGCAGAGGGTTTCTCGACAATAATATTTGTGTTTGCAGCGATGCTTGTGAGTGATGTGGACGCGGTGTCCCGGGGTGAATTCGTGGAACAAGTGTGAGGTAAATGGGGGCTCGCGGAGGAGGGAGCGAAGTTGCATTGCTTCGTTGTGGTTGTTGTCCGTCTTATTATACTTTTCCGCGTTTTCGTGGGGTTCTTCTTGTGGAACTCTGTTACTAAGTCATCGGCGTGAACATTGTCAGCTGGTTCCCATGTGTTGTGAGCGTGGGGGTAGCCCTTCCACTTTAGGAAGTACTTTAATTGTTCTTTGTTACGCCCTACGCGCTTTGAGTCTAGAACTTGTTCCACTTCATATTCTTCTTCCCCTTCTATTACGTCCGGAGGTGGTTCCGTAAAGGGGGCGCCGTACTCTTCCGTCTCCTTGTATGGTGCAAGGAGTGATGCGTGGAAAACGGGGTGGATGCGTTTCTTCTGCCATTGGTCTGGGAGCTTTAGTCGGAAAACCACCAGGCTAATCACCTGAGTTACTCTGAAGGGTCCATAACGTTTCGGTGCCAGTTTGGCGAAGGGGTGTGACGTTTTCAAGTTCTTCCCATCAAGCCAGACTTGATCCCCCTTCTCGAACGGTTTGTATGCTTGGCGGCCTCGCTTTTTAATGTTCCTTTTCTGGAGGAAGTCTTGCGCCCTCTGGATAGCTTGTCCAGCTTGGTTACGTTTTTCTATCAAATAATTCTTGCGCCGGTCCACATCTGGCACTGCCGCTTCTTTTTCTGAGTGCCACACCTTTGGATTATGTCCGTATAGTAGATCGAATGGGGTCTGTTTAGTTGTCTCATTCATCCACGAGTTGTGAACGAATTGCGCCAAGGGAAGCCAGCTGGCCCAATCGTTCTGCTGGAAATTTCCGTAGACTCGAAGATATTGTTCCAGCCACTGGTTTGTCCGCTCCGATTGCCCATCAGTTTGCGGATGATACGCTGTACTGATGTTCTGGTCGATCCCCAATTGTTTACACAATTCCCTAGTCCATTTGGAATTGAATCTAGGGTCGCGATCAGATATGACTCGTTTTGGGGGTCCGAAGTGAGGAAACACTTCTTTCGCGTAACACTTCGCGATCCCCTCGCTATCGATGGTCTTGTTACATGGAATAAAGAAAGCCGCCTTGCTGCAATCGTGGTCGGTAATGGTAAGGATACTGTCATATCCCTGAGACTCGGGTAGATCCGTAATCAGGTCCAAAGCGATAGTGGCGTATGGGATGTGACTTTGTTTTGGTGGGATCGGTACTAATGGGACTTTTGGTCGGGTTGTCCCACTCTTAGTGCTTTGACAGGTCGCACACCCACGCACGTAGTTCGTTACAAAGGCGCGCATGTTCGGCCACCAGTAGTCTTTGGCGATCGACAACCATGTTCGTAGGATCCCTGGGTGACCTGCCGTTCGATGGTCGTGATACATTTGTAAAATGCTTCGGTGGACTTCTGGTCCTCCAGGGACTGCTAGTCTTTCCCCTTTATACCACCTGACCTTGTGGAACTCTTGCCGTTTCTCAATCCCTTCCTCCCTTTCCCACAGTTGTAGCTCTTCTTGGTTGTTTTGTTGCGCTCGTTCCACCTCTAGTTCCAAGGATTGTTCCTCTGTAAATAGTCGCAAGAAGAGTTCAGGGGGCAGGACCAGTACGTTATCATGGTCCTTTTCTCCCTGGTCGCAACCTGGCGGTCGTGAGAGAGGGTCTGCCTTGTTCGTTTTGCCCGGTCGATGTATGATTTTCATGTTGTATTCTGCTAGTTTTGGGATGTATCTTGCTACCCGTCGATTGATTTTATGGGCTTCACAGTAGTATTGGAGGTTAGCGTGGTCGCTAACCACAGTGATTGGGTGCGTTGAGCTCAGCAACAGGTGTCGCCAATGGTCCAATCCTCTGATCATGGCGAGGAGCTCTCGATCATGTATGTCGTAGTTTCGTTCTGCTGTATTGAAGGTCTTCGAGTAATATCCCACTGGCCGCAACTTGTCATTTTCATCTGGCTGGTGTAGGATCGCTCCACTAGCGTATTGCGACGCATCCACTTCCAATATGAATGGTTGATCCAGATTCGGTCGTTGTAACACTGGGTCAGATGTGACGTGGTGAATGAGTTGGTCTACTGCGTTCGTACAATCTTCGTCCCATTTGAACTTGATTCCCTTTTTGAGTAGGTTCGTCAACGGTCGTGCAACGTTAGCAAAACCAGGGATAAATTGTCTTTGATATCCCAGGACGCCTAGTGTGCTGCGCACTTCGCGAACCGACTTCAACTGGCGCGGCCACGAATCCAGCCCATGCTTTTTGCTCGGGTCAATACGGATAGTCCCTTGGTCGATGACATACCCCAGGAATTCAACTTGTTTTTCGGCGAATCGACATTTCTCTGGTTTCAGGAAGAGTGACTCTCTTTCCATAATTTCCAAATATTCGTCGGTGATTTGGTCGTGAAGGGCAGGGTCATCTGGCGTCACGATAATGAAGTCGTCCATGTACCAATGCACCCATCTTGGGTATTTCCTTTTTAGCGGGGCGAAGATTCGATCCATCATTCTCTGGAACGTGGCCGGCGCGTTACACAGTCCGAAGGGCATGACTTTTGCTTCGAAGAGACCTTCGTCAGTTTTGACTGCGGTGATCCATTGGCTATCGGGATGGATTCGAATATTGTAGTATCCATCTCGTATGTCAAACTTCGACATGAGCTTGGTGTCCCCCATTTGATCTAGAATTGAATCGATACGCGGTAGGGGGTAAACATCCTTCACGGTATGTTCGTTAACCACCCTGTAGTCATAGACAGGCCTAAGTCTTCCGTCTTGCTTCTTAATGTAGAAGAATGGGCTCGACCATGGCGAGTTGGATTGCGCCATGTATCCTTTGTCTTGTTGTTCCTTCAGGAAGGTTCTCATTGATTCTGTTTCCTCCGTTGTTAGTTTGTACGTTTTGCAATTGATGGTCTTCGGGGCACTCGGCAATAGCTTGATGACATGATCTTCTGGTCGTGATGGGGGGAAGCGTTTGGCGGCTTCTTCTGAAAAGACCTTGGCATGTCTTTTGAAGCGTTCTGGGACAGTGACGGTGGTTTGATTGCGTCCTTCTTTCTGTGCCCACTGCTGACTAAAGCTGGTTTTGCACGCTTTTAGTCTTTTTGCCGCCCACTTCAGTTTCCAGCTTTTCCCTGTAGTGGCTAGTTTGATTGGGGGTCCTTCCACCGTGCCTTGTTTCCAGTTAATTTTCGGGTCGAATTCTTTGAGCCATGGGTATTCCAGGATCAGTCGATCTTCCCCCAGGTTGGTTATGAAGAACATTTGGGCAGCCTCTTTTCTCCCTTTTAGTACGTTGAGAAGGCAGTATTCCGTGATTTTCCCGTCTTGGTTTTCGGTCCCGTCCACATTGTAGACCGTTCTTGCTTCTTTGAGAGGGAGAACTCCAATCCCTAGTTTCTTGACCATTCGTGAGTCTATGAAGTTTTCCGTAGCACCGCTATCCAGCAGCGCCCTTTCTGCAACCGCTTTTGTCGCACTCGTAAACGATAGGGGAACGTCCAGTGTATTTGATCTCGAGATACGACATATTTGAGTAAAGCGGGCTCGTACCCGGGTTGCGTGGGCCGAGCCATTCAAAAATCCTCTTCATCTACCATTCCTTCCAGTGCTTCGTCAAAGGCCCCTTTTCCACATTTGGCCCTGAGTGCTCGTAGCATGGCTACCGGAGATTCTTCTTCGTCGACCTGGGTGGTCTCGTCATCGTCCTTTGCTTTGGTTCTCCTAGCTTTAGGTGGCTGGGGGGGTTGGCCTGGTTTCTGCCCTTTCTTTTTAGGACAGTCTTTAGAGAGGTGGCCTTGTGCTTCGCAAAAGAAGCATCGTCCTTCTTTGCGTAGCTTCTGCTTCTTTTCCCAGTTACTGGGCTCGGTGCGAGTTGCGTTGATGTCCATGGCCCAAGGGTCTTTTTCCGGTTTGGGGGTTTTTTTCTTGTTCATAAAACGTTGGGCCCATCCAGGGACTTCCTTTCGAAGTGTGATTTCGTGCTGTAATTGGAGATAGGCATCGTTGTGTAAGACTGCGAGGTCTTGCCATTCCCTCATGGTGGTCAGCTTCGCCCCTACTTGTTTCAGCATGCTTGTGAGGAGGCCTAAGTCCAATCCTCTCTTGAAGAGACGCATGGTTCCATCGCTATCGGCGTCCCAGCCAGCTTTCTTCCTCAGTCGATTGAATTCCGCAATGTAGGAGGACAGTTTTCCTTTGCAGCTTTTCATATCTAAGCGTTCCAATTTTGTGATGGCCTCGTCCTCCTTGTTGGTGTCTTTGAAAGCCGCATCTAGGGCGTCTTCGAAGTTGGTCCAGAGGTCTTCGTCGTTTTCTCCAAGTTGTACTACTTCTTGGTCCAGTTCATCTAGGTAATCTTGTACCCAGGCCGAAACCTCTGGTCCTTTAATCAGCCCTAGTTTGGTTAGGACACGATTATATGGGGTGGCAATATCGTCATGATTTCTGTTTATCGCGCGATACATCCTCCATTCTTGCTGGAATACGTCGTAGAGTTCCCTGTCTCCTTTGAAAATTGTGGGGGCTACACCTTTTAGGCCGTTTCACGGGTGGTTTGCTGGGGGAGCTTGTCCTACTGCGATTCCTCCGCCCCCACCTCCTCCACCTCCACCACCTCCGCCACCACCTCCGCCGCCGCCTCCGGCAGCTTGTCCGCCACCACCTCCGCCACCGCCACCTCCTCCAGACCCACTGGCCCCACTAGTCTGTGTTTGAGCCGGCTGGGTCATGGTCCCTGATCTCAGGTGTATGGGTGGGGATGAGATGGTGAGAGCGCTCATGGCATGGTCTATGGGGGTGATAGGCGTGGTTGTTTGTGGATCGGCATCTTGTTGTGTTGGTGGGGAGGTTCTAGTGGGGCCTTCTTCGGCCGACAAGTCTGGGGCGTTAGGTTGCGCTGGGGAGCTTCCTTCGGACTCACTCCCACTGTCGTGCTCTTCTTCGGAAGGTTGCATTGACGGTGTTAGTTCTAGTTCATTGAAGATGTGGTCGAATTGGGTAAACTTCATGTTGGGTTGCGTCCAATACTCGCTGTCTCGCCAATAGATTTCGTACCACCGGTGGTTTATAAATTCGCACGGGGTTCTGACTTTCCTTCCGTACTTTTCTACGTTGTACCGGTAGGTGTCTGGTTTCTGAAATAGTTGGTATGCTTTTCGCTTGGATTCTAGGTAGCGGATCTTCCCCTTTTGTTCGGTGGATAGATCGTCGTCTCTTCGTGGGGTAACTCTGGTTTTGTGTTCTGGAGTGTCTTTGTCCCACACGATTTTTAATGACCTGTCACGGTATCGGTCCAGCGTTGGGTGTGGAATGTAATAGTGTTGTCTTGCTGATAGATGACTAGCACGTTTCCTTGCTCAGTTTGGAGCAGCTCGGTTTCTACTACTTCTAGTAGTTCTTCTAGGAACTCTGCGATTCGGCACCAATGTCGCAGTGCTTCAAACCAGTATGGACCTTCTGTCAGTCCTATGTTTCGCACATATAGTTCTGCTACTTGTTTCTTCAGGAGCAGGACTTCGATTAGTTGCTCCTTGATTCTGATTTGGTCGCCAGCTGAAAGACTGCTGGCCAGGGTTGCTGTTCTTTGTGGGGAGGAGCTTCGGCTTTTGTTACGGCTCAACTAGGGCCGGGTCCCAACAAGGGTTCTGTTCGTTTCTGACCTCTCCCAAGGTCTAGACTCTGGGTCACTCCAAGTGACGACACGCAGAGTCTCCTGGTGTTGTAGCACAACCAGCAAGCTTCGACGCAGCCTTACTAGGGCGTATAAGAGGATGAGAGCAGAGAAGAAAGTACGGATGAGGAGATTGGCAATGACTAGGAGAGGTTTAGACAGTTGATTCAGGTTAAAGCCGAAGCTGGGGTACGAGCTACCAGCCGAGGCCTATTTATACAATGTACGCTAATTGTTGTACTAAAGAGGACGAACAATAAGCGCAAGTCAAGAACAATGGAATGCGGCCAAAACGGGAGGACAATAGAGAAAGAGAACAATAACACTGGACGGTTTTGGGAGAACAATAGCGGCACATCAGTCAGCAAGAAGATCATGAGTCATCGTAAGGGAGTAAGAAATCATGTGGTCTGTAACGTGTCCTGATTCCGTAACAGGGGTCTTGCGATATTGGCAAACCCAGGGATGAACTGTCTCTGATAGCCCAAAACTCCCAGTGTGCTGCGAACTTCTCGAACTGATTTCAATTGGCGTGGCCATGAGTCCAACCCATGTTTTTTGCTCGGGTCTATGCGGATGGTCCCTTGGTCAATGACGTAGCCCAAGAATTCTACTTGTTTTTCTGTGAACCGGCACTTCTCCGGTTTCAGGAAAAGGGACTCCTTCTCCATAATTTCCAGGTACTCGTCAGTGATTTGGTCATGGAGGGCAGGGTCGTTTGGCGTAACAATGATGAAATCGTCCATGTACCAATGCACCCACCTCGGGTACTTCCGCTTTAAAGGGGTGAAGATTCGATCCATCATCCTTTGGAACATAGCTGGTGCGTTACATAGACCAAAGGGCATTACTTTTGCTTCAAAGAGCCCTTCGTCTGTTTTTACTGCGGTGATCCACTGACTATCAGGGTGGATTCGGATGTTGTAGTAGCCATCTCTGATATCAAATTTTGACATGAGTTTGGCGTCGGCCATTTGATCCAATATGGTATCGATGCGAGGTAGGGGATACACGTCTTTTACTGTGTGTTTGTTGACGGCTCAGTAATCATATACAGGTCTGAGTTTCCCATCTTGTTTCTTGATGTAGAAGAACGGGCTTGACCATGGCGAGTTAGATGGCGTCATGTATCCCTTGGCCTGCTGTTCTTCAAGGAAGGTTCTCATTGATTCGGTTTCTTCAGTCGTCAGCTTATATGTTTTGCAGTTAATGGTCTTTGGGGCGTCTGGCAGGAGTGTGATGACGTGGTCCTCTGGTCGTGGTGGGGGAAAGCGTTTAGCTGCTTCTTCTGAGAAGACTTTGGCGTGTTTCTTGAAGCGTTCTGGGATGGTCACCACTGTTTGGTTTCGTCCTTCCTTTTGTGCCCATTGTTGGCTAAAACTGGTTTTGCCGGCTTTCAACTTCTTGGCTGCCCATTTAAGCTTCCAACTTCGTCCTGTGGTGGTTAATTTGACGGGAGGACCCTCGATTATGTTTCGTTTCCAATCGATTTTTGGGTTGAATTCTCTGAGCCATGGATACCCCAGAATCAGCCGATCCTCTCCTAGATTGGTTACGAAGAACATTTGGGCTGCTTCTTGTCTTCCTTTTAGCACATTGAGGAGGCAGTAACCAGTGATCTTCCCGTCTTGGTTTTCTGTCCCATCAACATTGTACACTGTTCTTGGTTCTTTGAGAGGGAGAACTCCAATCCCTAGCTTTTCCATGGTTCGTGGGTTGATGAAGTTTTTGGTAGCACCACTGTCTAGTAGTGCTTTTTCTGCAACCGCTTTTGTCGCGCTCGTGAACGATAGGGGAACATCCAATGTATTTGTTCTCGAGATACGACATATTTGAGTAAAGCGGGCTCGTACCCGGGTTGCGTGGGCCAAGCCATTCAAAAATCCTCTTCATCCACCATCCCTTCCAGAGCGTCATCAAAGGCCCCTTTTCCACATTTGGCCCTGAGTGCTTGTAGCATAGCGACAGGCGACTCTTCTTCGTCAACTTGGGTGGCCTCGTCGTCTTCCTTTGCTTTCGTCCTTCTGGCTTTGGGTGGTTGGGCTGTCTGACCAGGCTTTTGTCCTTTCTTTTTAGGACAATCTTTGGAGAGGTGACCTTGGGCTTCGCAGAAGAAACATCGTCCTTCTTTTCATAATTTCTGCTTCTTTTCCCAGTTGCTGGGTTCCGTGCGAGTCGCGTCGATATCCATGGCCCACGGATCCTTTTCTGGTTTGGGGGTCTTTTTCTTGTTCATAAGGCGTTGGGCCCAACTAGGCACTTCTTTTTGGAGGGCTATCTCATGTTGCAACTGGATATAAGCATCGTTGTGCAGAATGGCCAGGTCTTGCCACTCTCGCATGGTGGTTGGTTTTGCCCCTATGTGTCCTAGCATGCTTTTGACAAGTCCCAGGTCTAGACCTCTCTTGAAGAGGCGCATTGTTCCTTCACTGTCGGCGTCCCATCCTGCCTTCTTCCTTAGTCGGTTAAACTCGCTAATGTAGGATGCCAGGCCTCCTTTGACCTTGTGCATGTCTAGGCGTTCTAGTTTGGTGATGGCTTCATCTTCTTTGTTGGTATCTTTAAAGGCAGCTTCGAGCGCATCTTCGAAGTTGGTCCAGAGATCTTCGTCGTTCTCCCCAAGTTGGACTACTTCTTGCTCAAGGTCGTCAAGATAGTCTTGGACCCATGCAGAGACATTTGCCCCTTTGATCAGGCCTAGCTTGGTTAGAACTCGGTTGTAGGGGATGGTTATGTCGTCGTGATTTCTGTTTATTGCGCGATACATCCTCCATTCCTGCTGGAATACGTCGTAGAGTTCTCTGTCTCCTTTAAAGATGGTGGGGGGAACACCCTTGAGTCCATTTCATGGGGGATTCACTGGCGGAGCTTGTCCTGCGGCTGCTCCACCGCCTCCACCGCCTCCTCCACCTCCGCCACCACCACCACCTCCTCCCCCAAGGGCTTGGCCTCCTCCAGCGGCTCCGCCGCCTCCGCCACCGCCGCCACCGCCTCCTCCAGAGCCGCTTGCCCCACTGGTCTGGGTTTGAGTTGGCTGTGTCATGGTTCCCAATCTGAGGTAAACTGGTGGTGATGAGAGGGTGAGGGCGCTCATGGCCTGGTCTATGGGGGTGATAGGCGTGGTTATCTGTGGGTCTGCATCTTGTTGTGTCGGTGGGGAGCTCCTAGTAGGTCCTTCTTCTGCTGATGAGTCAGGCATATTTGGCTGTGCTAGGGAGCTTTCGTCAGACTCGCTGTTGCTGTCGTGTTCATCTTCCGTGGGTTGCATTGACGGTGTCAGTTCTAGTTCGTTGAAGATGTGGTCGAATTGGGTAAACTTCATATCGGGTTCTACCCAATATTCACTGTCTTGCCAATAGATTTCGTACCACCAGTGATTGATGAATTCGCACGGGGCTCTGACTCTTCGCCTGTTCTTTTCTATGTTATACCGATAGGTATCTGGCTTCTGGAATAACTGATAGGCTCTTCTTTTGGATTCCAAGTATCGGATCCTTCCTTTTCGCTCGATGGATAGGTCGTCGTCTCCTCGTGGGATGACTCTGGTTTTATAGTTCGGGGTGTTTTTATCCCAAACGACTTTTAGTGACCTGTCACGGTATCGTTCCAGCGTTGAGTGTGAAAGGTGATGGTGTTATTTTCCTGATAGATGACCAGCACGTTTCCTTGCTCAGTTTGGAGCAGCTCGGTTTCTGCTACTTCTAGCAGTTCTTCTAGGAACTCTGCAATTCGACACCAATGTCGTAGTGCTTCAAACCAATATGGGCCTTCTGTCAATCCCGCATTTTGTACGTGGAGTTCCGCTACTTGTTTCTTCAGGAGTAGAACTTCAATTAGTTGTTCTTTGATCCTAATCTGGTCGCCTTCTGAAAGGTTGGCCAGCGTTGTCAACCTTTCTTGTTGTTAAGAGCTTCAGCTTTTGTTACGGCTCGACTAGGGCTGGGTCCCAACTAGGGTTCTGTTCGTTTCAGTCTCTCCCAAGACTGGGGACTCAGGGTTACTCAAGGTAACGACGCGCAGAGTCCTGGGGTGTTGTAGGACACCCGCCAACCTTCGAAGTCTTGTTAGGGCAGAGGAGAGGGATAGAGCAAAGAGGAGGAGTCTTAAGGGGGAGATTCGTATCTTTGATAGGAGAGGTGAAACAGTCGATTCAGGTTAAAGCCGAAGCTGGGGTACAAGCTACCAGCTGAGGCCTACTTATACAATGTACGCTAATTGTTGTACTAAAGAGGACAGACAATGGGCGTAAACCAAGAACAATAGAACGAGACCAAAACAAGAGAACAATAGAGAAGGGGAACAATGGCAGTGGACGGTTTTGGAAAGAACAATAGTGGTACATCAGTCAGCGAGAAGATCGTGAGTCAGCGTGGATGATTAAGGAATTATAAGGTCCATACGTGTCCTGATTCCGTAACACAGAGAATTCAAATGTGAGGGGGAATGTGGGGGTGCTCGTGTCCATTTTGTTGTGGGCGAAATGGGGGGGAACAGGGACATGTGTGGGTGTGAGTGTGGAGAGGCAAGTTAGACAGCTTGGCTTTGAGCATGGTGCCATGAGCTGCCCACTGTTGAAAATTTTACTTTAATAAAACACTGAATAAATATATTTCCCATATGAGAGCATATATAAAGTCACTCATGTATGAATGAAAGCCGGCAATGGCTGCAATGAAATTGATGACAGCTAAGTGGGCTCACTCATATGTGAAACAAAACTGGCAATAGCCACAATAAAATCAATGACAGCTAATGTAGGCTCACTTGCGTGTGAAACAAACTCTCAGCAATGGCCACAATGAAATCGGTAACATTTCCACGGCACACTCACTCGCATGTGAAACAATCCTGGCAATGGCCGCAACAAAATCGATGACAATTCCCACACTCAACTCATAAAGCACAGCTCAATTGTAAAACTCCCATGCTCTCGGAAATTGCCACAATGAAATCAATGACATTCCCATGGTTGGCACCCAAAAATTCCCTATTGAAATCCAGCATAAAAACCTCATTCTCTAAAGAGAACTCGGAAAGGCAAACAATGCATAGAGGAAGGTTGCATGCTGAGGGGTCACAATGGGGGTTACCTTGGCGGTGTGTGGCATGAAAGAGGGAGGGAGGAACCCTGGCTAATGCTAATTATGTTAACGACAAGGTGGCAGTAATGATGCGTAGCAGTGGGCAGAAGGAGATATAGGGCGTTTACTGTTGATAGTGATGGACACAGGTTAGGGTATACCCACTGGGTTTGTGGGTAGGGTATCTACAGGCCAGGGTCTTGGGTCTCGATTTGCCAGCCCGTGCCAAACCTATACCCCAGACCACAGGACCCAGACCCACAACTGTGGGTATCTCATGTCTGTTGCCAATTTTAATTTCTTCCCTTTCCTATTTTTTTTGAGAGTGCCAGCTAGAGTATGTCTCTGAAATATCCCTTCAAGTTTGTGGCCATAACCTCAACAACTTCAAATGTCGGCTAGCAAGTACATTCAAGCTGTCGCCCTCTCATCACCTCTGAGTCACCTCTTTACTGCTTCAACATGTATTCCTTTACAACCACAACTCTTCCCTTGTGAATTTTCTTGTTTTTTTGAAGGGACACTGGGTGCTCGTGAGGTGCCTCCTATCTGAGTGCCACCAGGTGTGTTGCGGCTGTTGCTCTACTGTGCCTTCTCTAGACTTAGTACCTCACTGGCCTCACCCTTCACGTTCACATTCACCATCACCGCCTCCGCCACCATCATCGTTACTGTCGCCTGCCGCCACTACACGTTTGAGGGGGGCTGGCCAATGCTGATGAGAATGGCGCAGCAAGAGGGGCGAGCACTGGGTCAGATACACCTGTCTGCTGTTTCCCATCTGTAGTTGTTGCTTCTGTTCCTCCTCCCAATCGATGAGGGAGGGCTGCTGAAAAAAAAGAAGGTATCTCTAAGACGCTGAAACCCGATGCTCACCTTCCTGGGTACAAGGATGGTGTCGGCATATTCCTCCCAGGTCGGATTGGGTGGAGGCCATGCTGGCATTGAAACTCAAGGGTAAACCTTGCCTCCCATCATTTTTCGTGGCTATAACCAAGGTTTTTGTAAGGAAAATGTTATCGCTCGAAGAAAGAACGCCTGCAGATGGAGAAAGGTGGGCCTCCGTACACTGCCAATGGGAGTCTAGACTATTCTGAGAGTGAGTTGGGTTCATCACACTTGTCACACATGTACTGAGTTCAGTTAGGGAATATCCATTCAGCGTGCTTTCTGCCTCACTCCCCCTTTGTCCCTATGTGTTCTGTTTGACGAGGGATGCCTGGGATGGCCTCACATGGGGTCCTCATCACTGAGTGGCGCTGCTCATACCGTTGACGTCCTTGGCATCAGGGTTGTGCTGGCAGCACTGTTGCGACTGTCTTGAGTGGCTGATGCCTATGACCAGCAGGTCGTGTGGCGCCCACTACCCCCCTTCCACCGCCACTTAGCCTTGCATGTCCCACTTGCCACGACTGTGTTGGCATGACATTCAGACAGTCTTCAGTCTTGAATCAAAGAGCAGATCCATTACGCGATCGAAATTCAACTGGCACACTTGCCCCTCGTGCCTGTCTGTGCTCACATCGACTTTCCCGCGCTGGTCCAACAGTTCCAGCCTGCACACTGTCCATGCCCACCTGAGACCTATCTCGCCTACACCTGTTTAATGTGCTCACTACCCACGCCCACCTGACCTGACTGCCCACGCTACCATGCTCACCCCAACAACCATCCATCTTGCCTGCCCCACCCCCCTTCACCTATGCGTCTGATCCTTGGCCACATTCTACCTTGCCTATACCTGCCCGTGCCTACTGCCTTGCCCATGTTAGCCAACCCCATACCCTTACCCACTAGGTATGGGTTTTCCTTAGTACCCACAAGTTTATCTGCAGGAATCTGTACCCATGCCTGGGGTATGGGTTTTTCTGGGGTAAGGGTAAGGGTATCTCTGAAGATACCCCAGGGTTACCCATGTCCATCACTAACTGTTGAGACTGAATTTTCTGGAAAGTCTTTGAAAAGGATAAGTCGAATACAAATGTAGAGATGAGTCAGAGCTTACACGGGTCTAGGTGGAGGGGGAACATGACAATGATGAGGAGAGGTTGGAGAGGAGGGCTCTTGAGATGGTTTTTATGGTGTAGGAGAAGGCATGGGGCACAAGAGGAGGCATGGGAAGCGTAGGAGGAGGCACAGAAGGCGTGAGAGGCGTGGGAGGTGCAAGCAGCATGGGAATCGCAGAAGGAGATGGTAGTCCAACAGCCATATAATAAAAGACAGCCATGAGACCATGGAAAAAGACTCACCCATTGTTTCTCTATATTATGCAGCCAAACAACCCTTTCATGGAGATGCTCAGGCTTGCTTTCAGGTTGGAGAGACAAGGCCTGCTCAAGCAAACCCAGATGCATGTAAGCTTCTCGAGTCGAGCACAGGAGCGACCATTTCTCCAAACAAGTTGGAAGAGAGCCTGTTCTATAGAGAAGATAAATAGAGAGAACACTGGAAAGAGAAGGACAGGAGCAAAGGGCAGTAGCATGCACGAGCTGATGGTGTTCAAAAGGTTATGTTGGTTCAGTGTTAGTTGAGGATGCTGGTGATCGCCTCCGACGTGAACTGAAAGCCAAGGCAGCGGCGGCATTGGGAAGCGTATGGATGGTTGAGGCACAGTGCGCATGTAATAATGAGGAGGACATGGATAGTTATAAGCAATTTGAATAGAATGATATTGATGTGTGGCAGCGTTTCAATGGAAAAGGCAAACATATGATTATCTGCATAGACTTCAAAGAGGCAGGTGCAGATTTCAATGGGCACGGATCACTGTGCAACCGGTGACTGTTACGGTTTCAGCGTCTATGCTTTCCCTTTCATCTCATATGCCCTCCTTGGGGCATTACTTACTTGGTCTGAGGCTATGCTTGATTGTGGCTTGATTGATTTCGGACTCATTGTAGTGGTCTTGACTAATGATCACTGACTCCGGTACTGTAGTGGTCTTGACTAATGATCACTGACTCCAGTACTGTAGTGGTCTTGACTAATGATCACTGACTCCAGTACTGTAGTGGTCTTGACTACTGATTGCTTACTCGCGTACTGTAGTACTTTTGTAGGATAGTTGGGAGGCCCTCTGTACGCATAAATAGGGCCCTGTAAGCGAAGCTAAAGCCCCAGCTTCAGCTTCGTCCAGAATCACAGCAGTTGTTCCACCTCCTTGTGTCTTTCCCTGCGTGCAAGGGATTCTCCTCTACTTGTTCATCATCTACTTGTGCCCCCTTTTGAGGCACCATCACGCCACAGCTCAGGAGGGTGTAATCCCCGAGCAAACTTGCACGCGCTTCGCCCAAACCCTAGTACGAAGGCGTTGAAAGTGTCTTCGTTCTAGACACCTTCATAACCTTCGCACCGCTTAGCGAAGTTACACACAAAGGGATATGGGTTTTAGATTGCATCTCAAACCCTATCTCTTCGCGTCTACACTTGCGTTCAACCCACAGCTCCCTCATCGTCATCTGCCACAGTCTATCCTCTTTCGGAACTGTGAACTCCGCTCATCGCGTGCACCGGCCCGAACCATTCCGCTCCACGCGATACAAACTTGGAACGTCCGTCACTAGTCTATCCTTCACAGGAACTCATGCTGTACGTCTTGACTAGGTGGTCCCGAGTGTCACGCTTCGACTCTCAGCTCCACCTTGCCAATACACGAAGCTCACTTCGAGCCATGGTCCCTGTGAACCGTGACAGTGACTCAGAGCAGGGAGAAATGTGAAAAGAGGGAAAAGAAATGTACTGTCTTTCCTACGTCCTCCACGATGAGCCCATCCACTCATGTGAGCTCGGCATTGATAGCTTCGTTATTTG
Organism: Lactifluus pinguis; assembly: GCA_003313945.1. NCBI lineage: Eukaryota > Fungi > Basidiomycota > Agaricomycetes > Russulales > Russulaceae > Lactifluus > Lactifluus pinguis. The sequence goes on along the minus strand of QLPA01002486.1, from coordinate 10,512 downwards.
GTTCAATTCTGAGTGCCCTTTGAAGGTCTGCAAGCAATGAGTTAGCCTCCTGAGAAAGCAAACATTCTGAAGCAAATTGCACATCGACCACATACTGATGTTGGTCTCATCAAGTTTCTTGAGTGTAACCTGCACCTGTGCTCAGCAAAAGAATGCTAAAAGGAATCAAAGTGAGAAGGCGACTGTGAGAGTGGATGAAAGTTGGAAGAATGACTCAGAAGCAAACCAACTGAGGACAATGGGAGGTTTGCTGGTTGTTCCAACAAGTAACAATTGGATCTCTCTGGTGACACAATGTGGTGTCACGTGTTAAAGTCCAGTATGACATGACTTGGTGACAATTGCCTCAGTCTGCCTGTGGGCTCATTCTCCAATTTCCTTATCCTGCCTTCTCAGTGCCAGTAACTCCTCTCAATGTGGTTCCAACACATTACAATAGCTAGTAGAATGCTTCAAGTTGTTCAATTAAATTTTAAACCTTGTGGAGTCACTAGAGGTCTATGAGAGGTCTACCTGACTCTGCCATTGTGCTACCACTCTACCCAATCATGTGACCATCAGGTAGCCAAACCATTTTCCTGATGTATAGCCCAGTGTGGAAACTACAGAGGACAACATATTTGAGAAGGACCTACCAAGACCAATATATCCAGTACTTGCCTACCAAATCTAGGGGGGTTACACCACCTACATAGGCCTTAGTAGGCAACCAATTTTTTCCTGATGTATACTTTCTATTCTATTTGCTAGATTGTTATTTTTTTGAGTTGTGGTTGAAGAGTTTGTAATGCTTGACAGTGGTCTCAATGCTTACATAAACTGTGTAAAAACCTGATGATCCCTACCTTAATTAGGTTTTCAACCATTTAGTTAAACAATTTGCTTTTATACTGAGAAATAACCTAGTTATTTCTTAGCATAAAAGCAAACTACTTAACCAGGTGGTTGAAAACCTAATGGTTGTGGTAAACTTTTGAGAGTGTGAGAGAATTAAATTATTTGTATCAGAGAAAAGAACCTCAATCTTACTTCTTCTGTCAGATGCTTAGAAAGGATCCTAAGCATCTGACAGAAGAAGCAAGATTAAGGTTCTTTTCTCTGGTGCAAATAATCCAATTCTCTCACACTCCCAAAAGTTTATAATGTCTCTCAATGACCTGAGAGGAAATGGTGGAACCCAAGACTGCTGCCAAAACTTGTGCCAAAACTCATTCCTCCCTCAGGGTCCCAGGTGGAGTGCAACCCATCTCACTGCCAACTCAGGAAGAAGATATTTAACAAATTCAGCACTTTTATAAAAGCTACTGTGCTTACCATTATCAACTCATCCTAACACTGTGAGTTTGAAACCCACCATGTCATATTTCACAATGTCGAATGGACACGGCTGTCCAGGTCCAGCCATGTATGGATAGCAGAGTGGCATCTGTGTGGGGCCCAGCCGTCATAATGGGCCTCAAAGCGTCATAGTCAGTTGTGAACGTGATGTGATGTGGAATCGGCACACCAGATGGAAGCAAGCCTCCCCATATTGCTACAATTATGTGAAACCATCGGAAACACAAGAAACGAACCTCGCCGCAGGTACATCTCCACCCAGCCATTTCTCCTTGGCCCACATTAACCAAAGCACCTGTGCAAGCAGGTTGTCGAGATTTTCGCGAGTACCGTGTGTTTTCTCTAGGTCTGCCGCACGGCGCCAAAGGTCACGGCGGTCGGGGAAAACCTGTAAAGCGTATGCAAGAACAGCGCGAGCGGTGCCAACGCGCCCGCGAGGCTCTGCTGCCTCTGCATCACTAAGCCACGTCGTCAAACGGTCCTCCTCCTCGACGCCCATCGCAACGGTTGCAGTGACTACCGCTTCACACGTACGCGGCGCCCCCTCCGCCTCCTTCAGCCACTGCTCACGTGTGAGCAGCACGCCGTGCGTACAGCTGTGGCGAGCGTCCTGTCAACCCGTTCGAGCTCCTCCATACGTTTTTCTTCGGAAAGGGCCACCGCTTCTTGTCCAATCAGGCGGCCTGCGACGATTCAGATTTCATGCGACGCGGGCGCCGCCTTGCGTGCCTTGTTAAGTACTGCTTTTGCATCTTCTGGTGTCTCTAAGGGGGTGAGAGCGAGCCAAAGCTCGATAGAAAGTGGGATCACTTCTACGACTCGCGAGAAGAGAATACGTGCATCTGCGGGGGAGGTTTCTAGGTTGACAGTTTCTTTCCAGAGGCGCACCGAGTTCGGGATGTGTTCAAGCGCTAGGATAGTGATAGTGAGATACCGCAGAGAGAACAAATGTAGAGCAGCCGTACCCCGTCACAATACATGTTTTTTCTGTTTAACATCACGTTCAAGGTCCGAAGCCGCCAGCCAGATTCTAACGCTTTGTCCAACGTGCTGTATAGCATTGGCCAGAATAATCTTTGCATCATCATTTTGCTGTGGGGTGGTGTGAGTCCATTTCGCCGAGTAGAAATGTTGAACGAACTTACATGTAATCTCGCGGCGCCTAGCCAAATGTCTTCGCTCTTGGGGCATTGCTCACAACCCTGCTTGATGAGTTTCCGCGCAGCAACCATATACGTCCCGCATGTTCCTCCAAGGCAGCTGCGGCTATCCACCCCGGGGCGTGTTTCGGATTAGACTTGATGAGTGAATCGAATAACATCCGCGCGCGTTTTATGTCGCCAATTTCCGCCTCAGTCTTGACGACTTGACTATCTAATGAAGTGAGGTATCCCTTTGGACCGATGGTCGTTGTTGAGCCAGATGTTGATGCTGTACCCAAGACCTACAGCATGGTCAGCAAGCGACACAGAACCGAAACGGCGAACATGTATTTACCTGACCGAGCGTAAGAGATAGAATCTTGTCTTTTGCTAGACCGATCTCAACAAAGTTGGTCAGGGTGCCAGAATCAGCGTGGGGTCTCGAATACACCGGGATCCTGTAAATTGTATATTGACAAAAAGTTCCTATCTCGAGTAACTGGTCACGTACCTGCTGTCGCGGATCCAATGAGTTCTCGTATTCACCCTTCGCCCAGTCTCCACAATGACGCTATCCGGCACAACGAACGAGTGTTCTTCTTTTCTTCTCTTTCTTCGCGTCAGGTTACCAACGTCGGTGATATTCTCCCATTCGGCATCTGTGACAACTGCGAGCCCACGTTTTGAATCAGCAAATTGTTGCTGTAGTTTTGGTCGCTCTGCACGGTGCTTCACCAAATCCGCCTCTTCGCGTGCCTCACGACGGGCGCGCCGGCGTGAGTCCATTTTTCGGTCGACTTGCTCATAGATTTTGTCGGCTTCCTCGTCATCAGCTTCGTATGTTGTTCCGACCATACTCATTGTCGGGGTCCTGAAACTGGTCAGGATCGACGTCTGGTTCTTCGCCACGTCTGGCTTGCGCCTCGCTGAGGTTGGAATCAGAGAGCGTTGGTTGTTTTTTGAACAAAAGGTTACATACGCGATGACCTCTGCTGAAGGTCCTTCCCGGGCAGCCGGGCTGGGCCGATATCCGACCGGGTAGTGAAACTGGAAGCACTTACAATTCCCGTTAACTTAGTAGATTGACAACGGGTGGGACAAAACGGAATTGTCTACTTACCCTCGACCAAGACCAGCGGCATAAGACGCAGGTGCCGGCATACAGGAATGCTAGTTTGTTCTTGTTGGACGTCATGGTATGTATTTTGTGGCAGAAGGAAAAGCGAGGAATCAAAAAGTCGCGGGCCGGTCGAGTCAATTCCAGTCACATGACCTCTTTCAGAGTCTTTTGTCGAAGACCTGTTCAGGTCTACTTGAACTGACATCCCACGGCCACTGGCATGCAGCAGGCTCACAATCGTTCTCAAGTTCGATATGGATATGTTTTGTATCACTTTAAGTTTCCGAGTCAGCGTCGTGTTTGTCTGCCAAAGTGACATACCAGCGCTCTGTCGGAAAAGTCTACCGTTATGACCGAGGATCAAAGCAAGCCTGCAATACTGCAAACGAGTGGCGTGTAGAATGGACCAGGTCGGGCGCCAAGGAGATTTCCTTGCGGGGTAGTCTGACTTCCTTGACTCCTTCCGGGGGTTCCTCCGAGTCTTCGTGCTGACGACCTCCGTGTCGTTCGGGAACACCACCCCTTTCAGCCATGTTCATCTCTACCATTTCTCAGCCTTTGGACACCTGATTTGACTTTTGGAGATGGTCCAACAGACTGGCATCGTTCTGCAAACCATAAGAGCGCTGGCGTAAGGAAATCGCCTAAGATGAAACTTCCCGCGACTTTATCGGCTTCTATGTCACGGCATCTATATAATGCTGCCTGACCCTGACCTAGAAACAGCTCCAAGACCACGCGATATTTTAACAAGTCGACTGGAAAATCCTCGGCTTCAGTATGGATCACCAGTCACCGATCCCATCGACAGGCGTTCTCGTCAGTGCGTCGCGGGCCTCCACGTTATCTCTTTGTCATTGTCTTGGTTTCAATTCTGATCAGAGCTATTTTATGAATTTTAGTATCTTGGTGATCCTTATCTACCAAAGTTATTTTTTGGACTCTTCCATGACCAACCTTACTCTCAGTGATAGCTTCCCCTACGGTAACAACGTTGTGAACAGTGGACCACGCTATCGCTGCTCAAATCCGTGTCGACCGTTGACAAAGGCTTAGATTGCTGGCAGATGTTCATCTTATCTCCACCGACTCACTGGCATGTGCACGCTACAGTCACCAAGATCCAGGTATCATCGTGATGTGTTTACTCGTACGATTAAGAAACTTTCCCCGAGTGGACTCACCACTTTCTTATTTCCATATGTGTGTGCGGTGCGGCGGTGCCCGATGCGAAAATGGGCCCTCAGTTCTTGTGGCGCACTGTCGTTGGTTGACGACCGTCGACATTTGCCTGCAAGGCCTTCAGACACCCGTTTGTTACCAGTGAATGTGTCCCCCGTCAGTAGTCATAGCGTCTGTGCGTCTCATCCGCTGATAGGAGATCTCCACCTTTTCTACCCAACCTAGGCCTTCTTAAAGAGAGCGGGAAAGCACAAGGCATCACCTCTGCTGGACATGGTCCATCGTGGCCGGCCATGCACTGGCAACTCCTAGTCTAGCCCCTATGGGCTCTGGTGCTTCCGTGCGTTTTTTTCGCTGGTTGCTCCAGTCGGCAATCTTCCTTGCCCACTTGGTACTTTATACTACATACGACGATCTCGATTTGATAAGAGTATATCTTATACTCTGTTTTTATGGCTTGTGGTGGACCCATGATACTTGTATATCCTAGGTCCTCATCGAAAGCAGCTGACCGCGGTCACCGTTAATCACCGCCGACGAAGAATCGCTACCAGCTGAGCTACCCTTAAATATTTTCTATGCCGGAAATCATGGAGCACACTCTATCGCATGCTGTATAAAAGTGAAGATTTCTTTACAGTAGATTCCCCCAGGCCACGGCCACCCTCCCTCTGTGGCATATTTCAAATGGTATTCTACGTTCGCAGCCTTATCCCGCGTCGCCAAGCCAGTCAGGAGGAATGTACTTCCGTCCAACAGGTTCTGCGATCGCTAACATGGATACAGTGGGCGCAATTCCTTGCGGGGTATGTTCAGGACCGACGTTGGCCATCTCCGGGAGCTAATATCTATGTAGATGGCTTGCTTTGACTGCCGATGCAATCGACTTCTTCAACGTTACCCTTAACATCGTCCGTCTGGAGAAGCAGTTCCCCAAGGATGGGATAACATCGATTGTACGTCGTGTCGTGGTCCGGAATCTCGCACCATACGGCTTATTGATGAACGTGGTAATAGACCGCAGCTATCACAGTCAACCTCGTTCTCCGAATATTTGGGGGTGTAAGTACTTCATTCCTGCATCTGTTCTGCTCCCCTCGGGTGTCCGACACAGCCATCATCTTACCCTGTGTTGCCTCGGAAGGGGCTGATAGTCATTTTTACAGGCCCTTTTTGGTACGCTGGCTGATCGCTTTGGACGCAAGTGGCTGCTTGTAGCGATCCTCCTCTTCTGCTCCTTGATTCAACTCTCCACTGGGTTTGTTCGTACCCTGGCACAATTCCTTGCCTTGCGGTCCATCTTCGGCTTCGCGATTGGAGGTGTCTGGCCACTGGCAATCTCTAATTCCCTCGAAAATCTCCCCGTTGAAGCACGAGGGTTTGCATCTGGCGTCCTACAACAGGGATATGCTGTTGGCTACCTTATATCATCTCTCCTAAACCTGTTCCTTGTTCCGGATAACCGCCATGCCTGGCGTACACTATTTTGGGTTGCCTCAGGGATAACCGCCATAGTTGCTGCAATTCAGGCAGTCATCCCAGAGGGTGAGGCATTCCTCCATGCGAAAGCTCAAAGGCGTGCGCAAGACGAGAAGATTGGCCAGACGACTAAAGCACTTGCCCAGCAGGCAGGTTCTATGCTCAAGAAGAATTGGAAGTTGTGTCTCATCGCTATGCTTGTTGTAGCCTGTGCGTAAACACGGGGGATGTGCCAGTGTGTCGAGATGACTGATGTCTGTTGGCATAGGTATGGGTTCCCTTGTGCACGGTTCGCAAGATCTGTACCCAACCTATCTTGTCAAGAATAAAGGCCTCACCGACTACCAGGCAAGTGTCGTTGCCATGGTTGGTGCTTGTGGAGCTATTATGTGCGTCCATCTCGTCCATGGCCATCTTTATAGTATTTTTATCTGCATTCACGGGCACGCAACAGTGGCGGCACGATATCAGGATGTCTTTCACAGTTTATTGGTCGCAGGCTCACGATCATCATGTTTATTGTCCTGGGTATGGCCTTCATTCCTCTCTGGATCATCCCTTCGACCGTCACGAGGCTTTCCGCTGGCGTATTCTGGGTACAATTTGGGGTACAGGGGGCGATGGGCGTTACACCTATCCTAATAGCTGAGTTGAGTCCACCTGGATTCTGTGCATTATTCCTGGGGATTGTCTATCAAGTCGGAAACGTGCGTCCCTTCTATCTTGGTTTTTCTGTGTCCGAATATCGATTAAACATGTTCCTGGGAATAAATAGATGATGTCATCGGGGACTTCGCAAACCGAGACCATAATCGCTAACACGAAACATTTCAAAAAGACGGTCGTCGTCGATGGGAAAAGCACAGTCGTACCTGGCTACGGGGACTCGATGTGCATGATGATTGGAATCATTGCCTTTACCGCAATCAAATTCGTTGTAATGCTGACAGAGTAGGTTTTTACATCGCTGATTTCACACGATCTTGCGAATGCTCACCTCAAACGCGTCGGTCTAGGAACCGTGGATTACGGTTTGAGAATAATCACGCTATGGTAGTTGAAGATGGCGCACAAGACCACACACCACCTCAGATAGCCTTGGATGAAGAGAAAGTCCCAGATTTTGCCGATGGACATTTACAGAAGTAAAAAGCTATTAGGGCACATACTAGTTCGGCGAATTTTCCTTCGGTTTTCTGATACTCGTTACTGCCAGCGTATGACAAGTGTGTGGCTGTGAATTTTCTGGCTTGTCTTTGGTGTGTATATGCCGATCTTGTGGCCTGCCATTACTATGTTTGTAGTTTTTGACATCTATGAAATGCAAGTCTCGTTTAGCTCAATGTAACTCCAGAGTTAACTTTGCTGGTTAACTGCCCAGTCACCTTTCCCGGACCTGGGTCCCGGTCCGGAACTGAACGTAGTTTTGGTGCCGTACCACCTGTTCGATTACACGTCCAGCCACAAACCCTCTTCTGCAAGTTTTCGTGGCTGGTCACCCATTCTCCGCTGGGTCTCCATCGATATCCTCATCTTCTGTTAACTCGGACTTGCTTTCTCCACATATTAGCAGCAAACGTGCCATTCTGTCATCCGCATTTTACTCAACACGTACTAACCGACCAGTCACCCCACCCCTAAATGTGTCCAATCCGACCCGTACTCTGATATCGAACAAGACTTCTGTTATTCGGATGTCTTCGATACATGGCTCCGCCAACTATCGTCTCAGTTTTGGAAACAAGCTATCTGTTCTTGGGCGCGATGCCACCAACGCAATTTTTGGACAGAACCCTTCCGATCTTTCAGGATGCCCCAAAGTGCCCGGACTCGAATGGGGCGTTTGCCAAAAGCGAAAGGAGTTGAGATGTACACGCAATTCGTAAGCATAGTCCTTGTTTCCGGATCTGCTCTCACTAACATTTGGGTTGATCGAAGCCCCGCTAGCGACGATTAAGATGACCGAAACACCAAAAGAACTCGGGGAGGAAGTGGGGATCTTGGATATAGTGAAATTGCTGGGTAGCGACCGCGCCATCCCGATCGAAACGGATTAACCTCACGCACTTTCTGCACACAAGAACACAGAAAACGTGAACTCAAAATTGAGGCACCGCTAGAGGAAGAGGACCGTTTGACGACGTGGCTTAGTGATGCAGAGGCAGCTGAGGCTCGCGGGCGCGTTGGCACCGCTCGCGCTGTTCTTGCATACGCTTTGCGGGTTTTCCCCGACCATCGTGACATTTGGCGCCGTGCGGCAGACCTAGAGAAAGCACATGGTACTTGCGAAAACCTCGACAACCTGCTTGCACAGGCTGTCGACTGTTGTCCCCAAGCCGAGGTACTTTGGCAAATGTGTGCCAAGGAGAAATGGCTGGGTGGAGATGTGCCTGCGGCACGCAAGGTACTCGAACGTGCGTTTGACAGGAACTCGGAGAGCGAGCAGATCTGGCTCGCGACTTTCAAGGTCGAGGCGGAAAATGGAGAATTGGGAGTAGCACGAGAGCTTTTGGTGCGCGCGCGAACAGTCGCGGTCACTGAAAGGGTGACCATACCTTGTCTTTCCCCTGGTGGATGTGCGAGGCTCATTTTCTGGTTCTCTTCCCCTAGATTTGGATGAAATCGGCCGTGTTTGAGCGACAGCAAGGCCAAGCGGAACTCGCTTTGACAATTGTCTCTACAGTGTTATCAAAATATCCCAACTGAAGTTTGCCAAACTATACATGATCAAAGGTCAGATCCACCAAGCCGCTAAAGACTACTCGGCAGCACGCGCGGCCTATGCTGCGGGGCTTAAGGTTGTCCCGAAGGATGTTACCCTTTGGATACTCGCCAGCCGACTAGAAGAACTGGATGTATCCGCGCGGGCATTGCTTGAGAAAGCACGACTGGTCAATCCAAAGAGTGACACCCTCTGGTCAGAAGCTATCAGCATCGAAGAACGCTCTGGTGCGGCTGTGCAAGGGAAGGCATTACTCGCACGGGCATTGTAAGCAGATAAAGGCGTCTGCTTGTGAGTTCAAGAGAAGTGGAAAGAGGGGATCAGAGGTGCAAAAGAGGAGGAAAGGAAGGGCAGCGGCGAGAGGGAAGTGGAACGCGTTAGGAGCCCGTTTGTGGCGAGATCGAATCGAATAAAGACGATTTTGAGGTAGAGTCGACGAGAACTGAAGAGAGAAAAGGAAGAGAGACTTGAAGCAGACACGATTTCGAGAACAAGGGTGAGCGGCGACGTTTCGCTGGCTCTTCAGTACATTCCGAGACTCTATTTAAGTACATCAGAGCCGAGTATTCTAAAACGGTAACGCGTCGAGAACGGAGAGACGAGTAACGTAGCGAAGTAAACGGAGGCGAAGAGAACGGTCAAGAGAGTAAGAAACAAGTATCGGAAGTGAGATGGGGATGAAAGGGAAGGCCGCGAGGCCTGTAAGGTAGGAGGAAGGACAAAGACGAGAAGGTAAACATGAGAAACGAGAATTACCAGACCGGGCGAACAATGGAGGGCGCGAGGCGTACTATCACGGAACGGGAACCAGAGACACGAGACAATTCAAAAACCATGAAAGAAACAAAGGAGAAACTGAGAAACCGTCGTGCAGCGCGAGGCCGCAAAGAACGGGTCGATGGCCGAGGCGTAAACGCGTCGTGGCCGAGGGCGATCGTGGCCCTGTTTTGACGAGATCGAAACGGCGAGAACAAGGTCTAGAACTTGAAACCAGCAGGAGGTAACGGCGAGAAGTAGCGGCTCAAGGGAACGTGAAACGAATCGGGAAAGCGTACGGATCGAGGTTTCGAGGCCAGCCACGTGGCTGACCTTACGGCATCAGCAAAAAAACGAGAAAATGGTTAGGCCTCAACTAGGCCCCGTTAGGGACATGTTAGGGCCTTGTAAGTGTCATTATGTATACTATTTTTAGTAGCCTGGTGGATATGATAGTAAGTGGGTAGCGGAGTTGACTAGCCACACAAGGGTACAAAAGGGTAGCACATCTTTCAATATCTGGTATACATTGCTAGGTTATTAGGAATAGGGAGGTACCTGCAAGGCTAGTTAGGGGGTAGCCAATATGACTAGTCTAGTTGCCATTGCAAGGTGTAGAAGTGTAACACAACTTGTTAGGATTTACTAGGAAGTGCCCAGACAAGGCATGCTTGGCTAGGCTGTTGTACGTTTATAATCATTCATCAGTAAAAGTTAAGGTTGCTTAATTTCACTTAGCCTTGCTTAGACCTCCTTATTTTTCGATAAGGAGA
>QLPA01002483.1:8243-25668 GCA_003313945.1 Lactifluus pinguis | reverse complement strand
CGTTTCCGCTCGGGGTGTCGAGCGCGTAGATGAGCGGGCGTACGTCCCAGATGTGCACTTTACCCGTCTCGGCCCAGCTCGCGACAAAATATGGCTGTGAGGGCGCGGGGAGGGGCTGCCCGGCAGGAAGGGGTTGAGCGCGCACGCGATTCACGCCGCCAAAGTGCGGGACTGAGCGATATTCGAGGACAGGATCCTCGTCCAAGTTATCCTCATCGTCGTCCTCGTCGTTATCAGAGTCTTCGCTCTCTGGCAATGTAAGCATACGACCCGACAAGAGAGCGTGGAAAAGATAAACAGATGGTTGAAGCGTACCTCCATCCTTTTGCGTTTTGTGTAACTGCGTCATCTTGAAGACAGTTAGCTTGTTGTTCTTCGCCGTATCTGCTTGCGTGCCTGAGACGATACATGCTCTTGCCGGAAAACGCTGACGCTGATCGCCCTCGTCATCACGGAGAACGTCAAATGAAAGGCACGGCCAGTCTGTATTCATCGTATGCCGCATGATATACACCGAGTCATCGGGTTCGAGGACCTCATCCTTGCCCAGGACGTGCCGACCCGGGATGAACACGTTCGGTGCCCGGGGTTTCTCCTCGGATTCTTCGATCGGTGGCATCACTTCGTCGTCAACCTCCATAACTATACGTCTGTCGTTCATGAACATGCATATCCGCAGAGGATCGAACGCACCATCGGCCTGTGTATCATCATCCTCAACCTCGTCTTCCCAGGGGTCCTCAAATTCTCCCATCTCATCTTCGGGGGCCTTTTCGCGCGCTTGTCCGCTGACACTGCGACTGACCTTTCCTGGTCCTGGTGGTGCATCTACGGTTGCGCGTTTTGGCATAGCATTCAGTAAAAAGCTTGACTCGGGACGCGCTTGATGATGGACGGGAGCCGGATGATCCAATTACAAATAGCCGCCGGGATGCCGCTGACTCACGCTCCTTACGCCACATGCAAGAACCCTACAACTGTACTGTACACGTACACCTCATCCAGTTGTGGAATGCCGCTAATGCCGCCAGTTCATATTATCGTCACCAGATCAGGAATAGTGCCACCGGCACTTGCCAACTCGACACTATAAATTAAGCCCACTACCATGGCAGCCAACTCAGCTCACCGTTCTCAACCATGTCCACGATTCACGTTCCTACAGGGTGAAGCCCTCCCTTCGTTGACTATCCATGTACCATCGATAGGCTGATGTGTTCCTAGTTTCTCCTGGGTTGCCGCGTCTCTCCTCTCCGTCTCGGGTCTGCTATATTGGCAGGCCATCAATGTAGCCAGGGCGAGATCGAAGGCCGAGATACCTTACCCCCGTGGTGAGTTTTGTCATGCCGGTTCATCTCTCGTCGCCTTGGCTGACGGCATTCCATCCAGCATATGCCGATAAAGCAGAGCAGGAAGCTTCACCGACTGCCTTGGTTTTCAACTGCAAGCAGCGTGAGGTCTTGTTTCTGGCTCTGCCTATGCTGTTCCTCACCTGTAATTTCACAGGGGCACATCAGAACACGCTTGAGTATATCCCCGTGATCGTCACGGTGTAGGTTCTCTGTTCTCGCGTTCTCTCGTCGAGCTAATTATTGTATTTACGGCGATCAGAACTCTTGTTAGCTCTCTCCATTATCCAATCCCTGCCGCTGTGGGGTGCGGACTCTGGACCGTCGCGCGCGTTTTTTATACCCTTGGCTACGGAACTGGGACTCCTAGCAAGGTAAGAAATCTCCAATACACCTTATGTGGCAGTACTAAATCCTCCCTCATCCAGCGCGTAGTACCGGGTCACGTTTGCTTCCTCATGCAAAATCGTGAGATTAATTTCCCCTATCCATGTTGAGGCTTCTGACACTGTCATTACAAGTTCTGTTTCTCCTTTCTGGAAAGGTCGTGTTTGACTGTGTCAGGGCTGGTGTCTAAGCACGAACCGTAGCGTGCTAGGTCGAAAATGTCTGGTGCTTCTATCTACCATATCAAAGTGTGTCAACGGTTTCAGGATCTAATGTTTTATGAGAGCCATGGTGTGCGAGAGCCCAGAAGTGAGGACGCGTAAGCTTGTAGTTGATGTCCTAGCATTCAGAATGCCATACGACGCGTGTCCCGTGATCCCTGATACGCGTCAGTTCGTGCTAGCGCTTTAAATGTAGGGAACTTAAAGGCGGTAGAAAAAGGGGTGGACCTGTATTCATGTCCTAAGATAATCTTGTCTGCCCAGGTTTACAAATTACAATTCTACGTGCCATTGACATCAGGCCTATTACAGCAAAACCGATTTACAATTGCCGATGAACCCAAGTCACGTTGTTCCAGCACACGTTGGAGGGTCGGGCGTTGCCTCGAGGATGTAGTGGTTGGGGGTAAAGCCGCGTTGTTCTGTGCTTAACTCAGCGTCGGGTAAGTATACAATGTCCGCTACTCTTCCCACGCTGTCATCCTGACCCCGCTGTCCCCAATCCCCATTCCAACGTCTACCTGTGAGTACTGTAAGCGTAGAATAGAAAAAGCTGATGTCCGTGATCCTGGAATTTGTAAAACCCGATGCGGATGCACCGTAGTATAGGATTCCACACGGCCCCGGCTAGTTGGTAGAAGCGCTGACGCTGATGTGACGTGGATGCGGCCGTTCCTGCTTTGTCGCGGAAGATGACTAACGGATCTACAGCCTACACACCATAGATCTCGTTCATGACAGGGGAATCGGTTCCACGCTTCAGAGAAACTAAGACAGCCGAGCTCGTGTCCACCCCTGATTTTAGGTGCCGTGCTGAGCGGCATTTGCAAAGGGCGATATCGACCTGTTGTAAGTTAGAAACATGTGACGACCAGGCTAGGCATACCAGCTACCTCGCGAAAACAAGCATGTCCATTGCTATTCAATAGAGAATGCATTCAATCTGAAACGTGAGTTGTGAGTCGTGACGTGTGTGCGCTCCGGCGCAGTCGACGCGCGGTGTGTATTTGATGGGTGAGGGAACCTATACGGTACAACGTGACAAATAGCCGACTGCCAGTGTGGTCTACACGTCCAAGTTTAACTCGCTATGGTTAGAGTAGTCCGAGGATAGTTCAAGGACGTAAGTTAGTGTAGCACACGGCAAGCTAAGTGAGGGTAAGAGCGGGCCGGTGCGGAGCGGATGCCTGGGATTAGGGTCAAAGTTTGTATTGTGAATAGAGAATGGCATGGCATGGCATAGTAATTGAATTCACTCGTCACCCTGATGCACCTTTCACTACGTGATTTATACTTTCCACTATGTCCAAAAGCCCCCACCGCCCAAGACCTTCTCTTCCTGCGTCATCCACGGATTTTGCCCTCCGAAGCTCTTCTTCCCCAAGTTCCCCCCTCCAATCACCTAGCGATGATTTCACAGGCTTGAACTCCCTCCTGTTTCGTTTTCGTCGGCCAAGTCTACTTGCCCCCAAATACATATCCGATTCACGTCTATCAAGCCCTTTAGCCACCTCAGTTTCTTCGCCATTGCGTCCCTCCTCTGCCTCAGACGTCGATCGGGAGCGTATATGGGCAGACTCCACCTCTGCTTCTGAGAGCTCAGAGAACGCTACGCCACCTCTCAACGGTAGTGAAGCAGATAAGGACGCCGGTACGGATAGTGATAGTGCAATGAAAACAAGTAGACCTCAGACACCACCCCCACGGAATCCATCCTCATCCAGTATGGACGTCATCGCCGAGTCCTCATATATACCGCATCTTCGCCGCCTTTCACACCCAGTACGTCACGTGATAGCCTTGAGGACGATACTTTTCATTGACTATTGTGCAATGTGCTGTATCTACAGCTTAAAATCCCGCGTATCCTGAATCTAGTCAGGGAGTCCTCTCGTCCGGATGAGAACGAGGTCAAGTCCGAAGCACAATTCCAGCGCTTAGTCGCTTCGTTCTCCGAGCTGCCTATGCGACCGCACACCCCTCGGGCACCTTCCGATCGAGGTCGCTATCCTGAAGAAGTTTCCGAGGAGCGAGACGTACAGCGCTGTCAGACCCCCAGCGATGACAGCGATTATGAAGAGGCGGACAGCATACCATTCGCTTTTGCGCCCTTAACTCAAGAACAAATCATGATCAGGACACGCACCCCTGCAGCTAGCGTGAGTGGGAGTCTGTGTGGTGATGATCCCCCCATGGATAGCCCCGCTGCAATGGACGTTGACATGGTCAGGATCCCCACTGTATATTCTCGGTCTATGCTCACGTCATATGCACGCATATAGCCACCATCTCTATTTGGATCGCCTGCTGCAGCCTCACTCCATCAGTGGAGATATACACCCCCGCCGACTTCGTCGTCTGCCGTGCGCACAAGCAAACGAAAATGCGAGTTTCATCCTCAGTTATTCCTATCGTCGTTGCTGACGCTCCTCTCCTGATGCAGATGATGACCGCTTCGATCCATACCCGACTTCGTCCAAACGCCGCGCCGTCTCCCCTTCCGTCTCCTTTTTACGCGAGAACCACACGTCTCTTTCCCCGATATATATCCCACGCTCGGGTTCTTCATCCCGCGGACCCATCCCTGTTCCTATCCCATCCTCCGCTGCCGGGTCTGTCGCGTCATCGCCTATCTCACATAGTGGAACTCTGCCATTTGCGAGTCCTACGATGCGTGCATCGATGGGCCTCGCAAGCCCAATCACGCGACCAAAGCGTATGAGCAGACGAGTGGATGGCGAGGATCGGGAGGTCGATGGGACTGGAGACGCCGTCAACGGACTCTCACTCGCCTGAGCGATATCCTAACTCTCCTCTTTCCTTGTAGGAAAAGCCGATACCTTTCTTGGTTTCGCGTTCCATTATCATCTTCATTTTCATTCACTGCATCACGCATCATTTCACTGTACGAGTGGTATCATGGGGTACAAATCATCTAGTGTACACAAATCGCATAGTACTTTGTAAATTTCCGGTGTGCATAGTTACACACCATCCATCAGGTAGAAGTAAATGTACGCCCCGTATCTGTCTCAACTCTTGTGGTCTGGCGAGAGCTGAGTCAACTGAAAGGCGTGTCCTCATTCTAGGTCCGTCTAAGCTTCGCGCGTACGCAATAGCCAAGCTAGCCCCTCGCAGTTTTTGAGTTTTCGCAACTGCAACGGGTATGCTGAACCTAAACCAACTGTGCAGAAGCAGAAACAGAAAAGCGCTAGAAAAGATTCATTCATCTTGTCAAACATCAAACTGAACAAAGCGTGAATCACAAATTAATTTTTTCCGTTAAGAGCTGGAATCGACAGGTAGCGCGCCTGCGGCCCGCATAACCTCATCCACACGTTTACGGAAAGACGTCCATTGCTGACTTCCGACCGCCAGGACGTGATCAGTTGGGGCATCGAGGGGCGTGTGTAATTTGAGGAACGGGTTGGCGACAGCACGATAATATGCCCAGTGCAGCGCCTTGAATATCTGGTCCGCCACACCACGGAAAAAGGTTTTAAAACCAAGTGTGTGGGTGGTGGAGTTGGAAAGAGGGGGAACGCACGGAGATGATGTCGGCGTCGCGCACGATGGCGTCGGTGAGCGTGAGCGCGAGAACGATCTTGAGCTTGAGAGGCGTCACGTAGCCGTACACGGCGACCTCGTCAAGCGCATATAAGAAGCCGAGGTAGCTTTCAGTTGGTGTTTTAGGTTGCGCCGCTGCGACTTAAACAACCGAGTTTTAGCTTGGGCTTAAAGGTGGCAACAAGCTAGGCTGCTAGTGTATGGCGAACACTGTGAAGAGGGGATGTGATGGATGTGAGACTTACCGCGCTCGTCGATGACATCGAGTGAGGTGTGGGCAAGGTAGTGGTATTTGAGCAGGTCATCGGATGAACCGGAGAGCGCGCGCACGAGGATCGGGTGGTTCTGTGGCGAGATAAAGGCGACGGCGGTAAGGCCCAAGTTGAGTTGTGAAGGCATCCTATTGCAAGGCAAGCAAACACTGTGAAGAGACTAGAAGTGGAGCCACGCCCTCACAGGCGCATGTCCAGCCAGAGGTTGGTTAGAGAGTCGGAGAAGAATAGCCGCGCGTGGCTCTTCTCAGTAACCCCGTTATGACGAACCCACCAAAAACAAATTATGATTTATTCTGTATCTCTGCTTGAAATACTTTTGCGGCTCTCATACTCCGAGCGTATTTCTGATGGACAGTATACGGTACGTATTACGGCTGCTTATGGACACATCCCCTCAGCTAGATATTACCTTGTTTGCAAGGTTACAGTAAATGCGCCACTGTTATGATTCCACTGTACAGGAACCCATCAAGATTTGGCGAGATCGCGCTCACACTGCCGTAACGTTCACACTAATCATGTATTTGCAGCGATGGTTCACACATCATGCCATGCGAAAGGTGAGATCGTCGAGATTGACAAGGTTACGTCGCCTTGTCGCTGTGAAGAAAGGCGATTGAAGCAAAGTCGGAGTGGGTAGGATGCGATGTCGTCACTGACAGTTGGGACCATTAGGCATGCCTGGCGAAGGCAGGCGAGCGCATGAACGAAGCAACGCGGGAGTGCCTAGACGTGGTCGTCAGGCACACGACAGTGGCCACGGAGACTCGCTGACGACTGCTGACCCGTCAGCCGCCGCCTTTTAACATATTCAACCCCCATCATCCGACTTTTTGCAGTGACAACGATGTTGATGAAAACTGTCTTTGCTCTCTCTTTTGCGATTCTCGCTCTCGCTCTCCCGCAGAACGAGGTGAATGCACGTACGTGTGGTTTAGATTAATGCAGCTGTGCAAGTTGGGATCAACTGAATTGCAGTTGTTGCGCGTGGAAATAACTACCGTAGCCCCGGTGCCATTGATGAAAAACGGGACTCCTCCACCCCGGATCCTATTACTCAGGGTCATTGAGAGCTAGTGATGGTAATGTCCTCTTTCAATCCTATTGTTCTTGTCGGCTCAAGTATGGCTCTACGGTAGAAGAAGTGCCAGTACCCGCCTCACTTGAAATGTCCGACATCCGAGTCCAAGACCCAGCTCATAAAGCTGGATTCTTTGGAACGTGAGAAGCTACTGAGCTCTGCATTTGTAATAGGCAGTCTGTGCTTCATGTTGTCACAACTCATGTCTTTGTTTTGTGAATGAGGAAAAACTCGCTTGTTCTCCATCACTGTCGGAGGTCCCCGAGGCGAAATACAAGGCGGGTGTATATCTGGCCTGGTGTCAGGTTACAGTACAGTACTCGCCTTCCTGCGCTGACCCGTCAGCCTGTTGTCACGGTGATCCCCATCACGCCCTGACCAAAGATAGCTGCCGCCTTTTAATAAAATAAATCCTCATCATCCGACTTCTTGCGGTGACAATGATGTTGAAGAAAGCTGTCTTTGCTCTCTCTTTTGCGATTCTCGCTCTCGCTCTCCCGCAGAACGAGGTGAATGCACGTACGTGTGGTTGGATTCATGCACTTGAGCAAGTTGGATCAACTGAAATGTAGATGTTGCGCGTGGAAACAACCTCCCCGATCCTATTACTGAGGGTGGTTGAGAGCTCGTGATGGTAATGTCCTCTTTCAATCCTACTGTTCTTGTCGGCTCAAGTATGGCTCTAGAAGATGTGCCGCTACCCGCCTCATTTGGAATGTTCGACTTTCAACATAAAACCGGATTCCTTGGGGCGTGAGAAGCTCCTGAGTTTCGCATTTATAATTGACAATCTATGCCTCATATTCTTGTTGTCACAATCCATATCTTTGTTTTGTGAATGACGCAAAACTCGCTGTTCTCCGTCGCTGTCGGAGGTTCCCGAGGCGAAATATCAAGGCGGGTAGATTTGGGTGTATGTATGTCCCGACGCTCTGAGCCTGGTGTCAGGTTAGTTAGCTCCTGTTGCCACTGCCAGTGATGGCACCCGACGGCAGTTTTCTATCTCTGTAATTCCACCACCGGTTACAGCTCCAACCTTGTCGTTACGATTCCCCGGTGCCTGATCACGACTTGACCAAAACTTTACACCGCTCCTCTGCTAGTACCCCTTTCCCACCAATCATCCAGCACGTTTCGGAAATAGACTGTCCCATACGACGTGCCGACGTGCTCGTGACGCATAGTGGACCTGGCCGAATCCTCCCACTAAGAAGGAATAAAAATGGAAGAGGCTGCAGCCGCCAAGCTGACTCGGAGAGGCCAGGGAAGGAATAAGAGAACCTTGTGCAAGAGCAAATAGCCCTCATATTTTACATAGCACACGAGAATCAACTGTCCACCGCGCGCGGGAAGGGAAACTGCAAAAGTGGTTTGCATAAGAGTCAAATCCCACCCTGCCCTTGGTGATTGGTGTTGGATCCACGGATGTGAAGGCTGCTCTACTGGAACTGAACGAGGAAGTAGGAATGCATCTCGTGTTCTCTGGCACGGCGGAGGCACTCTTATTTTCCAGTCAGGCAGTGGGCAGCTGGCGGTGTGCGACAGGTCGGGGCTGCGTACTAGATGTCATTCTGATTCTATCAAGGCCAATCCCCCAAACGTGGGATGACTCGGACGGGTGCATGTACGTCAGTGGTGGTTTAATCCTGGAACTCAACGTTGACAGGCTCGTTATGTTTCTGGAACAATTTTTTTTTTCATTGTATTACACGTCTCGCTCACTCTCTCATATACATACGAGTCCGTGTACCTCAGTCGACTGTTGAAATATACGCAACTTACAACCTCCAGTGCCTGCAGGCAAAACGTCGGCATTTCCCTAGTGAATTCATGCATTGGGTATTAGATCACCGGTGCTACATTTTCTCATACATAACGATTTACTCAAAAGAATTGGGGGGATAATGAGTGATTAAAAAGGGACCGTTTGTAACAAAAGGAACATTGAAACAACACGAGACAGTTTCTCTGTGTAAAGATTCCATGAATGTATGTTTGCGGGCGCCTGGGATGCAGCATGCAGTAGCGTGCTTCTATTGGTCGCGAATTTCAGCTGAAGGATCTGATTGGCGTAGGGTATAGAATGATTTCGCCTTGATTGGGCCATTCAGGTCGTGGACACGTGATGCATGCTGAGAGGTGCGATGCTTAGGATCTGAAACAGAAGCTGCCTGTGAAGCGGCAGACGAAGGGACGGATTGGGGGACAGAGGGTGAGGCGCGTGAGGATTCAGTTCCAGAGCCAGGGTGGCCTCTGGATGAAGTGTCAGCAATATTGCCTGGTGTGGCACCATGGCGCTCGAGAGGCTCGGGAGGGGAGTGGGGTGGTGGCGCGACGGGTTGGCTCAAGCTCCTATCAGGAGCACCGCCAGGTGGTGCTCCATTGCCGGGATGTGAGGTGGGATGACCCGGAACCGGTAAGGGTGAATGAGGGAGGTTGACAGGGCTAGTGCCTTGGCTGGAAGTGCTGTCGGCTGAGTTGGTGTGGGAGGTGTTCTCATGGACGGTAGACTGGCCTCTGGATGAGATGTCGGGGTCGGGAGTGTTGCCTGGTGTCACAGCGGATCGTCTCCGAGTCTTCCTGGTCGCCCTGGTGAAAGCCTTGTTCGTTGCATGTGAAATACTGGAAAGGCCGTGGCGTGCTGGAAGCATGGGAGCGGAGTGTGGGGATGCAGTAGATTGCGCGATGTGTTGCGAGGTACCACCAGGTGACAATCCATCAGCAGGTTCTGCGGTGGGGTGATTTGCGACCGGTGAGGGTGGGTGAGGAGGGAGGGAAATCGACTCAGGAGGGTGGCCAGGGGAGTTCGAGTCGGGGACTGGTGGTGCTGCTAAGGCATTGTCTCCACCTTGGGTTAAAACGTCATAGAGATTACGAAGGTCGTCACGGATATCTGTGTGATAGATTTCATTCCACAAGGTGAGGAACTCGTGCTGCAGTCGAGGGAGGGTATTCCGTATGTCAAAGTTGGAAAGTGACCGAAAAATATACGTGAACGCGTCGTGAGCCTCACCCTGTTCGCTCTTCCAAGAGTGAATGATTTGGCGAGTGATGTGGATCAAGTTGGCGAGTAACACGTTACCATCGCCGTGGTCACGATACCCTCGAATTTCATCTTCCGATTTGGCCAACAAATCCGAGGCGAGTGCGACCCAACGATCGTCGTGACTCGGTACGTTCGCAATTGTGCCAGAAACGAGGATTTGCGTACAAAAACCAATCTCCTGGTTGCTTCTGTTCCATCTCACAATATCCCCTATTTCTATACTTTGTAGCACGGGATGCTGGTGATCGAAAATCTGACGAAGGATATGCAAACCTGCATGAGGGAGGTGTGCAAGGTCAGCTACCATCACGCAGAGGCCCAACCGTCGAATCCTATCCCGTTCGGAGAGTGAATCGGATGACAATGTAATGTCAGAGAACGCCTCCAAAGCGGATGACCATTTTGATTTGGCGAGGGGGCGTTGGGTGTCACCGACTATTCCTGAGGAAGAGAAGCCACAGAACCGCTTAAAAGCCCATTCCAGTTCGGGATCATCCATTTTGTCGATCGTCCGATCCAAAATTTGGCATTCGATATCCGGAGACGGTTTCAGAGCCGATTTTAAGAAGGCAGTAGCGAACCCTTCCGAGTATATGGTCTTCAAGCGGTGAAGATGTTCCGAGGTTATATTTCTAGCTGGTATGACGGACTCGAGAATACGCAAGATCGCATATAGTGCACCGGAAAAGGGCCAGTAAAGCAGAAATGAAAGTGGTGAACCATAGGGACTGTCGATGCGATAAATTGGCATTAATGCAACGATTAGATATACCATGGCAAAGGCCCCAAAAAACCAGGCGACGGCGCAAAATAAGGTGAAGTTGAAATTGAACAGGTATATGAGGAGGCCGATAAAGAAGAGGAACAGGGCAATATGTATCAGTATGGCTATGATATCATATGCCATGAAAAAGCCTGAATTCATGATGCCGCGGTAACGGAATGCATGAATCCGCGCGCGATTTCGTGGTGGGATCTGTGGTGCCTGGGTGACCATCATATATGAATGTATCCAATTCTGTTGCGATGTCGCCAGTACGGCGCATACAAGGCTGATAGATAAACTCAGGAACCAGAGGGAGTTCACCCAAATCGCGTGTGGCGGTGGGGAGAAGGAAAGTGAGCTAGTCAAAGGAGAGGGCGGGGTATCTTGGGATACATTTCCGGCAAGAAGCTGTTGGATATTGGCGAGGTAGAACTGAGAAGATGGGCTGAGATCCTGGATTGACACACCAACGAACACGGCGACTGCCGCAGAAAACAAGCCAATCTATATTTTCAGAGTTGGTATGTGACGTCGATTGGTGAACAGCTAACTGAACATAAGGGCTTACAAAGACGACGCTCTTATCGGCAGTTTCTGCTATGGATGTAAATATGTGCTTGTCTTCTTCCTCTACTATCTTTAGATACTTAGAGGTGACAGAGTGGTCGAGGGGGTCATCTAGCGTAGCGACGTAAGTGACACATCAATTGCAGGGAGGTCAGACCTGCGAGTGACTTACCTGCTTTAAGTATGACCTTCCACGGAGGCTCACTTACTTCGATGTGGGAATCAGTTCCAGTCATTGTTGAGGATATGTAACTTGAAGGCGCAAGAAGATGGTAGGTCCCCCGACAAACACTTTAAGAGGCCGCAACCTCATTGGAAACATGAGGCAGCCCTCGTAACGTCCACATGTACGTCTATATTTACCAACTAATTAGCCTGTGATACCTGCACGGCCTCTGGACGACCCTTCCATCCAAAGTAGTGGCCGTCTATCAGTGACTTCTCGGAGGTTTATCCCATACAACAATCTACGGCCGCGTTAGCGCAAAGGATGCTTGCTACGTACGGAGCCCAGCTCAACACAATTTACAAGTCCCAGTTATTATACCCTCAGCTAACCTATGTGCCCAACCAAAACGCAGATAAAGGCAACTGCCTTCTGCGATCACAGGCACTCGGGTAAGGGCAAGGGCAAGGTCTTGCAATGGGACACGCACGACGACAGCCTTCGATCGAAGACTGCTTGATCGGCGAAGGGGGCGATGTCAGTGACGATGACAACGAGGATGCTGCAGTGCTTGGCTGGAGAACCAGGCCCTGGTGGTAGTACACGATGAGGATACGAAGCCTGGGGTACAGTGAGGGCAAGGGCAACGAAGGGGAATGGGAATGGGAAGAGGGAGAAGGGCGAGGGAGAAGGGAGCACAGGGATATCATGTTGACCTCGTGTACGGTGGCGTCAGTGGGTGCGAATGCGAGGACGATATTTAGCTGTATGTGGCAACCTCGTTGGGAGCTGCTGCATTAGGGTGTGCCGCTGCGACTGCTCGCTTAAGTTAGCTTGGGCTGGCTCAGCTGTGGAAAAAAAGAGGGAAAAGGCGATGATGTACTTACTGCGCTCATTTATCCCATCAAGCGAGGGTGTGGGCAAGATAATCGTATTTGAGCATGACTTCAGGTAAACTGAGAGCGCACTGGCACGCATGAGGATCAGGTGCTTCTGCAGCGAGGATGAAGACGACGGCAGTCAACCGGGCAAAGGCCCGGATTGAGATGCGCAGGCATCCAAGGACTGGAGTCGCCCTTACTGGCCCTCCAGTTGGTTGTGTTGGTTGGAGATTTGAGAAAAAAGATGTTGCGGCCCGAGAACGACTCGCCGGACGAGGCTTCCCGTCAGCCGGCTGAGTCCGACTCGTAGTCATTGGACTATCTCTGCCGCAAATACTTTCAGGACTCGCATACCCACATATATATTTCTGATGGACACCCTGCTAAGATTCTTAACTAGCGTATCCTTGGTGTAGAAGGGTATCACCACCAGTTCTCCACACTGGGATGTCGTCGACCGCCGTGATGTCCCGATTGTTTGGGGTCGGCTGAACCATGGGTAGACGACAAGGGTATGTTGGATCTCCGTTATGTCATTCGCAATACAATGCTAACTGTCTCCCACTTTGATATTATTCATACTTACAGAAGCACCGCCGTTTTAATGTGTCCTAGTTTACCATTTGCACTGTACCTCGCTGACTCGGCGCCCTTCTTTCGGACGCTGAATGAAGTTCTAGATATTGGATATGTATCAGAATTCGGTGCCAGTGGCCCTAGGGTTTGTGCTAGAACAAGCTCTGCAAGTTTCAAAAAGGCCCGGGTCATGAGGGAAGTATGAATCCCCTGCGTGATGCGTCAATCATCATCAGATATGTTCCATAATGGTATTAAATTGTCTCGTATATAACGGTCACTAGTACACTACTAATCAATGAGATAGAGGGAATGGCATGGCATGACTGGATTCTAAAGCCCAACGAGCGTTTTGTAACAGAGGAGACATGGAAACAGTAAGAAACACGTCTCATGTGCAAAAATTATCTACAATAATGTTAAGCATCGACAGGAAGTTGAAAAGGAAATTACCCACAGACCGTCGGCAACTCAGGAATGGTTTCGGTCATGCAGGATTAAGCAGACTTGACCGATCGGTGGCGATTTTCAGGGGACGGATCTGAGTGGTCCTGGGCCCCGTGATAAGCACCAAGCAGGGTCGTGTTTGTTCCATTAGATAAATTAGGAGCTGCTTGCGGCATGGCAAACGATGGGACAGATGTGAGAGTGGGAGGTAGAGATTCAAGTCCAGTCCCAACATCCGTAGACGGATTCTCATCCACGGGAGGAATGGTACCATTGGGCTCATGCCGAAGGGTAGACTGGCCTTTGAGTGAGGTGTCCGGAGTGTTTCTTGGTGTCACAGCGGCTCGTCTCCGAGTCTTCCTGGTCGCCCTGGTGAAAACCTTGTTCGTTGCATGTGAAATTCTTGAAAGGCCGTGGCGTTCGGGAAGCATGGGAGCGGAGTAGGGTGACACAGCGGCATGCGCGATGTCATGGTTATGGGTAACATCAGAGGTACCACCAAGTGACAATCCATCAGCAGGCTCTGCGGTGGGATGATTTGTAACCGGTGAGGGTGGGTGAGGAGGGAGGAAAATCGGGCCAGACGGATGGCCAGGAGGGTTCGAGTCGGGGACTGGTGGTGCTGGTAGGGCATTGTCTCTACCTTCAAGTTGGGTTAAAACGTCGCGGAGATTACGAAGGTCGTCACGAATTTCTGTGGAATTGATTTCATTCCACAAGGTGACGAAGTCGTGCTGCAATTCAGGAAGGGTGTTCCGTATATCAAAGTTGGATAGTGACCGAAAAATATACGTGAACGCGTCGCGAGCCTCGCCCTGTTCGTTATTCTGAGAGTGAATGAGATGGCGAGTAATGTGGATCAAGTTGGCAAGTAACACGTTATCATCGCCGTGGTCACGATAGCCTCGTACTTCATCTTCCGATCTGGCCAACAAATCCGAGGCGAGTGCGATCCAACGATCGTCGCGACTCGGTACGTTCGCAATGATGCCAGAAACGAGGATTTGCGTACAAAAACTAATCTCCTGATTGCTTCTGTTCCACGTCCTTAGAATATCCCCCATTTCAATAGATTGTAGTACGGGATTCTGGAGATCAAAAATCCGACCAAGGATATGCAAACCTACATCAGGAGCGTGTGCGAGGTCGGCTACCTTCATGCAGAGGCCCAACCGTCGAATCCTGTCCCATTCGGAGAGTGAATCGGATGACAATGTATTGTCAGAGAACGCCTCCAAAGCGGACGACCATTTCGACTCGTTTATTTTGGCGAGAGGACGTTGGGTGTCACCGACTATGCTTGAGGAAGAGAAGTCACAGAACCGCTCAAAAGCCCATTCCAGTTCGGGATCATCCATGATGTCGATCGTCCGATCCATAATTTGGCATTCGATATCTGGTGATGGTTTGAGAGCAGATCTTAAGAAGGCACTTGCGAATCCTTCCGAGTATATGGTCTTCAAACGGTGAAGATGTTCCGAGGCTGTAGACCCGGCGCGAATGAGAGTGTTGAGAATACGTAAGATCGCATATAGTGTGCCGGCAAAAGGCCAATAGAGCAGAAATGAAAGGGGTGAACCATAGGGACTGTCGATGCGACAAACTGGCATCAATGCGATTATTGCATATGCCATCGCAGATGCCCCAATAAACCAGACGACGGCGCAGAATAGTGTGAAGTTGATATTGAAGAGATATATGAGAAGGCCGATAAAGAAGAGGAACAAGGAAATATGTATCAGTGTGCCTGTGATATCAAATGCCAGGAAAAAGCCTGAATTCATGATGCCACGGTAACGGAACGCATGAATCCGCGCGCGGCGTCGTGGTGGGATCTGCGGTGCCTGGGTGACCATGATGTATGAACGGATCCAATGTTGTTGTGATGTGGCCAGCAGACCGCATACAAGGCTGATAGACAAACTCAGGAACCAGAGGGAGTTGACCCAAATCGCGTATGTCGGTGGAGAGAAGGTAGGTTGGTTAACCAAAGCAGATGGGGTGGATGCATAGGATACATTAGGTTCAGCGAGGAGTTGATAGATATTGGCGAGGTAGAACTGAGGAGCTGGCCTGAGATCCTGAATCGAGACAGCAACCAACACGGCAACTGCAGCAGAAAACAAGCCAACCTATAGTTTTCAAGTTGTGGAATGGTGAACAGCAAAAATATGGGCTTACAAAGATGACGGTCTTGTCAGTAGTGTCTGATACAGATTCGAATATGTGGTTGTCTTCTTTCTCTACAATATTTAGATACTTGGAGGAGATAGAGCCTTCGGGGTCAAGAAATTTAGGTCGTGGTAGATGGTTTGGCATACAGCGGGGTAGGTCGGGGCGGTCATCTATGTAATGTGTAGGTTGCGGGGAGGAAGTCCGAGTTGGGCCTGCAGGGGACATACCTGCTTCAAGTTTAAGTTCAACCGCCTCTGGATGCTCACGTACGTCAATGTGGGAATCAGTTGGAGACATCGGAGAGTTCTGGAGCGACGAAGTTCGTGTACTAGCCAGTCCCCGACAGATACTTCAATGGGGCGACGTCCTCATTAAGGCCTCATTGCAAAACATGAGGCAGGCTCGTGACTTCCGAGTACCTGAGCAGTCTCTCTAGCCCAAATCAGTGGCCACCTAGAATCAGTAAATAGCGTTTCTGGCCCCAAAAGCAACAGCAAATACGCATTTTCAAGTCTATTGTCTCAGAAGAGTTTCAGACCTTCAACATGCCAATGAAGGGCGGCGCGTCATTTTTCTTTTTCGGGGACTTATCCCCACCGTCACGTGCAAGTAACAGGCGCTCTGCCAGGACAAAATTCCGACGCCTAGCCCAATAATAGGTGTTAGATTTTCCTCTTATATGGTGATGGGGGTCACTACACCGCTAATCAAGAAATCCGGGAAGTGGCTGGATTCTGAGCATTTAAAGGGCTAGTGTGTAACAGAGAGGACATTAAAATAGGAAAATGTGCTTGAAGTGGCTGTTTCAAGGCCTTCAACCATTTGTCATATGTCTGGAGCAGAGTAACACTGGCATCGTTTAGAACAGTGTTTGACGTGAAAGTGGTGAAACTTAAACTTACAAAGACCATCAGCAAGTCGTGAATTCGACTCGTTTTAGATCAATTCCGAGTCCGTCTCAACTGGATCTTTCAGTTCTTGGACTTCGTCCTAAAGCTTAAAGCTTGAAACAACAGTGCCAGTGGGGGGCGCAGGAAGACTTTCCCTTTTCGGGGATACTAACAATCACGGCCCGCGTCACAGCAGCAGATGGCGCGGAGCACCATTTGCAAGCTGAAGCCACTGTAATACTGCACATGCCCTCGAACCAACCCACGCGTCTGACCAAAAAGCAGAAAAAGGCGACTGCCTTCCGTGATCGCAGCCACAAGGGCAAGGGCAAAGCAATTCTTGCACCGGGACACCACTCGCGACGACAACCCTCGACCGGAGACAACTTGATTGGCGACGGAGGCTATGACGATGACGATGAGGACGCTCTTAATGCGGTGCCTGCCGTGGAGAGTCAGGCTTTGGCTGAGATGGCAGGCGGTACGGAGGGCGATGAGGATACGAAGACCGCGGTTGGGGTTCGGACAACGAAGGAGAATAATGAGAGGGGGAAGAAGAGGGACTCGAAGAAGAAACGGCGCAGGGATGATAGCGACGCCAGGTCATCGGCGCCAGCAGCGAAGAAGACCAAGCTTGTTCACGGCTCTCAGGCGGCTCCTATCGTGATTCACAAGGAGGACGATACGGCAGACGTGGAGGATGGCGGCGGCAGCGGCGAGCATGAATCTGAGAAAACAACAAACAAAGGCAGCAAACAACGGTATATTCTATTTATTGGTACGTCCGCCCTTCGCCACTCTAATAGTCCGATCTACGAGCCTGAACGATTTCCGTCGGTCAAAGGGAATCTCAAGTACACCACCACGCGCGAAGCAATACAAAACCATTTCTCTATGTGTGGTATGTCTGTTTTCGCCTTCCTGTAGCATTCACCTCACACCATCCCAACGTACTCGCGCGCGTGCCCAGACCCACCTCCGACAGTGCGCCTACTCACACCCAAGGTCACGCGAGCTGGCGCGACGGTCAC
>QLPA01002482.1:0-16738 GCA_003313945.1 Lactifluus pinguis | reverse complement strand
GGGAAGGATGGCGGGTAGTGGTCATCGGTTCTTGTTGAGTCATCGCTTTCCTGTTAGATGTAACTTCTGACGGTCGCCAGGGTTCAACCTACTCCTTCTCTTCCTTCCTGCTTCCGTGAGTAAATACCTACTCGGAGATGTGTTCTTTGCGAATTGTTTCGCAGTGGGCTGTTAATTCCCTCTTGAAGAAACCTCATACGGTCGTCTTCACTTGTGAGTGTGTTGTTGTCCCAGTTTTGCTTGTACCCACTAACCCTGTGCAACGCCTAGTCTGTATACTCTCCATGATACCGCTTGCCAAGGTAAACATTTCTGTGTAGTATGCGACTGAGAGCCAACTCGTTAGCACACATAGCTCCATGAACTCGCGACACGAGAGTTAGCTACGCGCTTGGGGGGTTCCAAGGCGGGCCTTCTGAACGCCAGCATGGTCCGTTTTCCCGTATAGCTGTACCCGCAGGATTGGCTGATCCGTACTCCCAGAGTAATATGTAAGCATCCTCCCTTACTCCAAGTGTCATTCCTAATCGATCGATCGAACATCTCCGAGAAGGGTGGAACTGGTGATAGCTGTACGCTGGACCCCCATCGAATGCCCCCACTATGACAGCTAATGCAGCTCATTGCTAGGCTACAGCTCTTCGGAAGTGCGAACTTAGAGTAGTCCAGTCATCGTGTGAGCACAATGTCTCAAGAAATTTCCTATTCATCTAAATTTCTGCAGTGATAGGTTCAATGCTTAGCCGATTGCGTGGGTGCTAGGTCCTTCTTCGGTCCGCTCATTCTGATGAATATAGTCTTGGTTCTGGGCATGTGCTTCTTTGCGGGTGGGTTGCGATTCAAGGAGCAAGGCTTCGATGCCAGTGAGAACGGCATCACGTTGTTGTTAAGGACTACGCTGACCGTCACTGTTGTCCTTGTGTCTAGCTGCGACGCAAATTCATTCATCACTCTTGAGCATCAGCGTCGGGGCTGTTCTCATGCCTGTAGCTTACCATTACTCTCTGAGCTGGCGAACAGATACAGCATCAACAGATCAGAAAGCTGCTATTTTAAATATGAGCCATGGTGTAAGCTGTTTGTTTCTCGAACGGGAGAATACTGAAAATCAAAGCGTCATTACACAGGTTTCGGTTGTCCTTGTTGCAGGTGCGGCCCCTCTTCGTGCAGCGAGATGCATTCTAATACGGGTACACAGTATACTGCGCCTACCTGGTCTTCCAATTCTGGTCCCATACATATCTCTTCGAGGAACCAACACACAAGAGCGATCGACTCCCCGTCCGCCTGAGTCACCACCAGCACAGCGGATCCAGGGTGCAAGAAAGAACCGCAATGAGTAGCGCCGAGTCGAGTCCAGAGTCTTGCGCTCCTGCCCGTGCTCATGTCGGCCCCCATAACCGAGGGTGCAAACCCCCGTTATCGTCTGTCCCAGACATATATCTCCCCATCTCTTACGGAGCTTCATCTTCCCTGAGTAATGTCTGTTCTCGCGGTACTGCAATCCCAGCACCTACGGTTGGTTCAACGGTAAAGCTCGTGCGCGACGGCCGCTGCACGTTGACATCCCTCCCATCCGGGGAAGAATTGCGATCAGCAACTCACATGCAACTAGGCGAAGGCACGATTCTGGAACAATGTTCTGATGACGAACAAGGTGTAGCGAGTAGCGGGAAGAAGACTACCCCGTCGAATCCACCCGTCGAGGAGAAACCTCAACTGAGCTGGACGCTGACGCTGACGCTTCTCATCGTCGTGACGATCGTGCGTCCCTTGCTATCGTTGCTTATCCAGTCCACTGAGCCGCCTCTAGCTCGTTTCCATCACTGCAGAGTCGCTTGTCGAGTCCATGAATGAACTTTCCAGAAGCATTAGCAAGGAGTGGATCGCACTCATCCTACTTCCTATGGTGAGCTGTATTGCAGGTATGAAATCGAACCAATCACGAAAACATCATCGCTGACGACATTGAAGAATGCCTGACTGCGATTAGTGTCTCGAGGAAAGATCGCCTAACGCTGAGCATCAGTGTCGCTGTGGGCGCAACAATCGTGAGTGGCTAAGCAACGACCTAGAAGGAACGGGAGTTGCTCACCATTAGACAAACGCCTCAGCAAACAGCCCTCTTCGTCATCCCGTCAGTCAGATTATGCATCGAAACGGCCTATGTACGTTTCTGATACCCTTCCCATCACATAGGTTCATGGTAATCCTGGGTTGGATACTCGACAAACCTCTTCCACTTCTTTTCGACCCCTTTGAGTCCATCGTACGTTTTCGACTGGCTTATCATCCTTTGGTTTTATTTATCTGGTGGACATGCATAGGTTTTGTATATCTCTGGTAGGTTTCACGTCTTATGCATCGTGAATTATTCCTCACAGTATTGCAGTCCATGTCATGAGCTACATCGTGGCCGACGGAAAGTCCAACTGGCTGGAAGGCGCAATACTCATCTGTCTGTTTTCTCCTCCCAGGGGTTTCAACAGCTACTGACACACACGCGACGGCGCAGGCTTTTACATCAATATAGCGGTGAGCTTCTGGTTTTATCCGGGCTCCACGTACTCTAGCACTCTTGGGCGCTGCACGGCTGACTTCAAAAGAAGCGGCCACTCTTCTCATTCTGTCATACATTGAGGACCGTAGTAGGCAACTTTTCCGCACGCACGTCCCGTTGAATCGCATTCATTTCATGTCCATATCTCTTTCCCCATCGTTTGTGACATTCCTAAACAAGTGGTGTGTCCTGGATAAAGTTGCATCCAGCATCTTGACCTCGTTAATTTTCCTTCGGTTTGTATTATAGTACAGTAGGAGTAGAAACTCGGAATATGAAAGGACACTCTGGTGCACACCAGCATGATGTAATGGAATTCTATTTATGTTTATCGACATTCCTATGAAGTTAGACTGTGGTTCAATCGAGATAATATCTATCACCTGTATTAAAAAAGTCGCTCAGCTGAGGGGCTGCTGGTATAGGTTGAAAGAGGTGACTTGCCTATTTGGCCCATCCCGGGCTCGACCACCCACGCCTTGTGCTGCTGCGCGTTGTCAAACCCGTCTTCGTCTAGGAACGTCACGCGCCGCTCGGCATTCTCAAGCCAGACTTCGCGCAGTCCATCGTCGACCGCCCCGGTAACGATCTTCACGTCCGGGAATGTGCGGCGGAGATGCGCGACGCCGCCACTGCGGGCGACGAGGAAGGTGACAAAGATGATGTGCGACGGATCCACGCCATGATCGATGAGAACGCGGATCGCCATGAATCCAGCTGCGCCAGTGCCGATCTGCATCACAGTTCCCATCCCGTAAGAAGGGGGGGATCATAAGGCTGAAGAGAATAATGTGCGTGCGTGCCTGTGCATCGAGAAGAAAGACCCAAGTATTCACCGCGCGATGTCTTTTGCGGATACAGTCGGGTAGTTTGACGTGGAACAGCAAAGGTTCTCCGGTTTTGGAGTCGGATTGTACGAGCAGGGAGCCCATGGCCACATCGCTGATGACGCGCTGTAAACCCAGCTCGAGAGGTCCACCGCTGGATCGTGGCGATAAGCGAACGCGACTATAGCAGCGATGATATATGTGATACTTGCGAACGAAGGATAGTCACGCCACATAGGCTCTATGCACGTCGAAGTTGATGTCCAATTACGCGAGATCGATCTGGGGAAAAACTTGCCTCTGTATCGATGGTTTTACCCTTGGTCTGCACGCCAACGGGAGTCTCGAGGGTTACTTCACGGTAAGGAAGCAATTCCATGGCCCTCTCAACTAGTAGAGTGGCTAAACGATCCGTGAAGAAGATGAAATCTTGTCGGGATGATGTCCGATCACGCAGGACCGTGTAGATACCCTGCGCTCCGTGAAGATAACTTTACTTTGATCAAGGTGAATCGCTACCTTGAGTTGCGGTGTTTGTTCCAACACTGTCAACCCGAATTCCTCGACGCTCAATCCATGAGGAGGACCACGGGATAGCGATTGCGCAGCAGCCATTTTCTGACGAAAATGACGCGAGCGGCGTTCGAGTTGCCTTTGTATGTGCGTAGAGATAAGCTCTATAGCTACAGCATTATCTTTTCCTGGAACAATCTACACTGGTTAGCTGGTCATGTGGTCTCACGATGTAGATGCTCACGATATCGGCATGTCGAGAACTAGGAAGAACGAAATTATCGTAGGATGGCTTGACGTAGCGAAGGTACCTTGGGAAACGTGAATTGCAATCTTTACTGGGCCACCACAGAAGACATACTGTTCCAATACCCCTTCCACGCTGCGCCCCCGCTCCTTTGTATCACGTGCAATGCGTCGCGCAAGCATGAGATCGGAATCCGCTTGTACAAATACCTGACGCGTATTCAGAGCCT
Source organism: Lactifluus pinguis (assembly GCA_003313945.1). Lineage (NCBI taxonomy): Eukaryota > Fungi > Basidiomycota > Agaricomycetes > Russulales > Russulaceae > Lactifluus > Lactifluus pinguis. Next base: position 12,362 of record QLPA01002482.1, on the reverse strand, counting down.
AAAGACGACGATCTAACGAGTGATTACCTTGAGGTCATATAACTTCCGCATTTCAGGGTCGTGAAGAGCGAGTATACCCTCCGCTGAAAACACTGTATAGCATGAGTTTGTTGTGCAGGGAGAGAAATATATACCAATGATGATAGTTGCTCCATACAAGTACTTGGTCTCGTCCAATCGCTGGTGTTGTGTGAATGAGTAAACCGGGATGTTTGTTTGCCGAAAATTCTTGAGGTCATAGAGGCACTGTGGATGGAATATCATTCGAGGATCAGTCGCCTGAGCATCGCATAGCGAGAAAACACGGCCGAACTAACAGCTGCGAATGAAGCCAGGTCTATAGAGTCTGGATGATCAAGGTCTAAGCGCGATGCAAACGCAAGTGCAAGCTCTTCTTCTGTGTGCTCTCTATAAAAACTATCCTATAAATTGCAGGCGAAAATAAGTGATGAGAGGGGGGCCAGACTAGGCTTCCTACCTGTGACATGATAACAACAGTGGGTATAGAACCGAGTGCGCGCACGATTTGACGCGCGACGTGGGTCTACACATGGCAGATAAGGTCCAGCAGGATGCGTAGCGAAAGTCTACCGACTTTTCCACTAGAAGACCCGCCTGTGAAGACATTTTGTGAGACCTGAATACCTACGATTTCGGAGCCAAGTACCAGCTATTCCAATGACAAAGGCAGGAAAAGTAGACTGGCCATCTTCTCCGTACCTGCGCGGAAACATTCATGTCTTATAAAGCATCCAAAGTCGACCCGAGAAATACCAGGGAGGTCTTCCATGAGATTTCAAGATGGTATTGGTTATAACTTTAGTGCCAATGAGAGGTGAAGGTTTGAGGCTAGGAATTGGAGTAGCAACTGAAGAGGCAAGTGTGCAAGATGCGTCAGTGTTATCTGACTCACTATACCTGCGAACATGGGCGTCGAGATCATCGGCCATAGGTGTCCAAAACTAAAGTATGGGAACCTAATATTGATGAACTTGAGCTACCAAACGGAGATAAAGCGATTTATGACCGTGACCGGTCCCGTGCACGTCTAACTTAACTGAACCTCGCTAGCAATTACTTCTAACTTACACCACCTCTTACACCTATGTCTTCTCCCACCAACCGCGGTGAACAACCTAACCTCATTTCTTTAGTACGTCAGTCAAGGAAGGCCCTTCAACAGGGAGAAGCACTCTGTTCTCGTGCCAATGCAACCTCAACTTCCTCCGCAAGGGAGGCAACAGACGTCCTGGCTCTCAACGCTAAGATCCAGTGGATTAGCAATGCGGTAATTGAACAGCTCAAGGCGCGTTCCACCAATAACTTTGACTGCACTCCTAGCTCACACGTACATAGCTCGCAGCTGCGGTGGCAAAGCTAATCGAGGAGCGCCGCGCAAAGCTCGAGAAACAGACTCAGGCATGTCTCACTTAACGCCCCACACGTGTCTCCTCACATACATCTAGGCTTGGGACGCCTCTCGGTCTCGAAATAGTGACATGCTCGATGCTATGCTTGAGTCGTTGGGCACTCACGTTGTACCACCGGACTTTCACGAGAATGCATCTGGCTCATCTATATTCCTCCACCCTACCTCGGAGTCCGAGACCGCCGAGGAACGCCAGAATGTCACAGCGCCTGATCGCAGTCCTGCCCTTACCATTCGCCACGGCAATGGCAATGGTGTCGGTACGTCTACGAAAGCGAAGAACCGTAGAGAGGATAAGAGCCATTGGAAGACATTACGTGATTTCGTGGATGAGCGCGCAATAGAGGACGCTCTTGAGACCGTTGAATTGGAGCGGAACCGATTAGAGGTAGGACCAATAGCGTCTCGACCGAACTCGGCTGATTGTGTCATTGCAGGATAGCCTCGTGGTGACGGCCAGTTACACCGCAACATTACAAGATACTCTACGTGCCATTCGTGAAGCTTTACCGCCTGATAAGCCAGCTGTAGATGTCCGGAAAGTATTATCTACACAAGATCACTGGACTACGGAAATGGCCCACCAGCTGGAGAGTTTGGCGGAGCATTTTGAGAAGATGGAGGTTGCGCTGAGGGATAGTGAAGCTGGCGAGACATTCGATGAAGGTGACATTCAAGGTAGGTAACGCGATATCTTGTGCATTTGTCTCTTGGTTCAGGCGTATTTCAAGAGATGATGCGAGACGCTGAAGAACTTCCCGTCATCCTTGCCGAGCTGGAAGATGCCTGGACAATCGTGGAACGAGGACTGTATGTCATCGTTTCTCTCCCATAACCCGCTGACCTGGTTTCCAGTGAAGAGCTCTTGTCAGCCAAGCGTGCGTCTCAACAATATGTGCAAAAACACCGTGGTACACTCGAAGACCTCGAGGAACTGGGTGATATCATGGACGACATGCTGCAGCGGCAAGACGAAATCGAGGTTCGTCATTGTGTCGTTTAGGTAATTATCATTCCAAAGGGTGCGCTCCCATCAGGCCGACTGTAACAGCCGCCTTGACGGCCTCAACCAGAACCTTGTCGTCATTGAAGACCTCACACGCCAGTTCAACGCTTATCAAATGTCTTATAGCAAGTTGCTCATAGAGATTGCTCGGCGGCGGCAGTACAAAGAAGCAGCAGAGAACATTGTACGCGGAATGATGGTACAATTGCAAGCCATGTCAGAGGGTGTGTTTCTCCTCATCTTCCTGCACGGTTGTTTCCTGTTTAAAACCATGTTCCAGAGGAACGAATAGTGCGTGAATCGTTCAACGCGGAGCATGGCGCACATTTGCCTTCGGATCTTTGCCTTTATATTGAGAATCCACCTACGAGGTGGCAGGTAATACCTCTCGATGGAGATGCTGTGGAATCGCTTCCGGACGTCGACAATGATCTTGTTGAGGAGGTAGAATTGAATCCCGTCTGTGTCTCTGCGGTGGCACAGCTTACAATGTTTCTTGACAGGCCATCACCCGGGAAGGGGGTGCTGCACCAGGAAGTGAAAGTCTTTGAGTAAAGCCACGGGTAGTAGAACTAAGTTATAAAATAACCGGGCCGATAGCCTGGGTCAATAGACCTAAACAAATTGCTGCTGCGATTTTGATTAGATTTTCATGAACTTACTCAGTACGCAAAGCTGTAAACTAAAATGACACTTCTTGCACCCATCATCTGCGACAATGGAACTGGCTATTCAAAAGTAGGGTACGCACAATCTAGTTTTGACCGACCATCCAGTTTGGCGCTCACCCTTCTCTCCTTCAGCTTTGCGGGCAACTCAGATCCTTCCTTGTCAGTCCTGCGCCCCACCTACCAGGACTCTTTTTTCTTTTCTCACGCAAATTGTCAGCGTTTTCCCCACGGCCATTGCGACTCGTGGATCTGCTGCTCAATCGAGCAGATCGGGACCCACACCCCCAGCAAAGCCTGGCCACCTTGCCTCGAAGCGTGGGGTGGAAGACCTCGACTTTTTCATCGGAGACGAGGCGTTGGCCAATGCAAAGACGCCAGGATACGGTGTTTCCTATCCGATACGCCATGGGATGATTGATAACTGGGATTACATGGAGCGCTATTGGGAACAAACCATCTTCAAGTATCTCCGCGCAGAGCCTGAGGACCACTACTTCCTTCTGGTCAGTTTCGATTTATATACAGCTCCCTCTCGCCCGCTGAGCTCTCCCCTTTTTTGTTTATGGTGTCTCTCGCTCGCGTAGACCGAGCCTCCTCTGAACCCACCCGAGAATCGCGAGCAAACGGCCGAGATCTTCTTCGAGTCTTTCAACATCCAAGGGCTATACATCGCCGTCCAGGCCGTGCTGGCGCTCGCCGCATCTTGGTCTTCGAATCGCGTTTCAGACCGCACGCTCACCGGCACCGTGATTGACTCGGGCGACGGCGTGACGCATGTCATCCCTTGCGCCGAGGGCTACGTCATTGGCAGCGCCATCAAACATATCCCGATCGCCGGGCGCGACATCACGCAGTTTGTGCTCAACTTGATGCGAGAACGTGGCGAGATGGCGCAGGTGCCGCCCGAAGACCAGCTCAAGGTCGCCGGGAAGGTCAAGGAAAATTACACGTACGTGTGCCAAGATATCGTCAAGGAGTTCAGAAAGTACGACGTGGAGCCTTACAAGTATTTCGAGCGGTTCGACGGCGAACACTCGGTGACGGGTCGCGTAAGGTGGCACCCTTGATCGTCCGCAGCAGCTCACTTTTTTTTTTTTTTCAACGATAGCAATACTCTGTGGACGTTGGTTACGAGCGTTTTCTCGCCCCTGAGATCTTTTTCAATCCAGAGATCTACTCCTCCGACTTTCTGACACCCCTTCCGGAGATCGTCGATAGCACCATTCAGTCTTCCCCAATTGATGTTCGTCGGGGCTTGTACAAGGTATGCTCATTTCCTTTTATTCAAGCACCTCTAATTGATATTTTTTTTTACAAAGAACATTGTGCTGTCGGGTGGTTCAACGATGTTCCAGCACTTTGGTCAGCGACTGAAGCGCGATCTCAAACAACTTGTCGACCGCCGATTAGAGGCAAGCGCCATCTCGAGCGGAAGCGTGCAGAAGGTTGGCGTACATCACTTTGATATCTTCCTTTACGCTCATCATGTTTTGGCAGTCGTCCGGCGTTGAGGTCGATGTCATCTCTCACAAACGCCAGAGATATGCAGTATGGTATGGTGGTTCTCTCCTCGCCTCCCTCGTGAGTGAAATCTCCGCGACTGTGCAATGGGTGGGCTAATGCTAGTAACAGCCCGAATTTTACTCTTCTTGCCACACCAGGGCACAGTATGACGAGATTGGACCGAGTATCGGACGTCGTTACAAGATCTTCGGCAGTGCGACTTAGATGTATGTAGTTTGTACCATTGAATTACTTGTGCGAAGAAGCTTCAATTCCTTGGTGAGGGTGAAAGATTGAGAATTGCACAGGGCTCGCTACCGGCCCAGGAATCATGATTATTACAATAGTGTATGATACATCCGTGGTTATTGGATGAGTATCATCCACGCCAGAACGAAATAGAACAACCTGCGGAAAGTTCGTGAGAGCGCTGTCTTTGCAGCACGACCATGTTTGACATACAGTAATGGATAAACGGCGAGCAGAATACGTTGAGGCTCTATTTTCGTTCCATCGAGGAAATTGGCAGAGGCTGAAAAACGTTAATATTGCATGGGGGTGGAGGGTTAGTGGTCAACATACCCCATATACACCAGGCCCAGGCGAGGACAGCGACGGGAGCACGGATATAAATAGTGCGAACAAAGCATGAGAAGAGGGCAGCGATGTCCAAGGGAGCCACGCAATAGCCAAGGGCGCATAACCCTTGGAGGAATGACCTGAAGGTCCAGCTCTTAAATCACAAAGGGTCGAACGAGATTTGCAAAGGAACCTACACCCGTCCACCGAGAAGCTAATACAACACAAACACTGTTGAGAAAGATGTTGAAGCCAGCGAAAAAATTGGTTCGTTGCCTACCTTGGCCTGAATCGTCACCACTAAAGCTCCGACGCATACGATCACGATAACAGAAGTGAAAACGCCTAATGATTGCTTCGCTGGTGCCTGTGTATTGTCCGAACGTCGTCTGTGCGCAGTAGACAAAGTGAATGAGAGGGACACTGACATTGATGCTTAATAGGATGCCCAGCGTCAGACAGAGGATGAGGGGTCCCCAAAGGTCCCAATCTCTGGTAAAAAAAAATAAAAATAAAAATTGGTGGATAAGCCTGGTCCTGGTTACTCGCGGCTGACCACAAACCTGAGCACCTCTCTTCCGGCGCCCTTACGCATGGGGTACAATACCTGTACTACCTTGTTGTAGATGGACAGCAGATCGCGACCCTGCGTACGTACGTGTCAGTTAGCCAGTTAGACTGGAGAATGCTAGCATTACAATGGTCGCGGTGATGGGTTCATCGAGGGTATCTACTTCACCATAACTGGAAAGCGAAGATCCTTTGAGAAGAGATTGCATCACATGAGAGCCTGAGCGCGTACCGTGTCTCGACCTGCATACCGCCAAAGCTTTTACGTGTGGAGGAAACTCTTGGCGCATTACCAGGAGTTGCGATATTTCCAGTTACGGGTGGAGGTGGTGGAGGGCCAGGGGATGGCACACGCTCTGCGGCGCGTCCTTTGCCCTTGTCCGGTGTAGCAAGGAGGGGGGTCCCAGCACCGAAGCCAGGAATGTCTTCATCATTCAAGTCATCGTCGCTATCATCTTGGAGAAGTTGATGGTTAGCTCATCCAAAATATCCTAGGTCCCTTCTTTGTTTCTTTACGCACCTGCAGGGATGTATTGAGCCGTCGGTGCTGGTGGAGCGGATGCCATATGATGGGGTTGGACTGAACAAGCGGACGAGCGGGCCGGGGGGTGCGAGCTGGCGCTTCCATTAGCTTAGTCATCACAGGACTGACGCGTCGCGAGAGTGAAATACGCTTACCTTGAAGTGTTCTCTCGCAAACCTTTTCCGCTCGCTGCTTCATTCACTATACAGATTACAGAAACGTTCTTAAATGGTATATTTATATATCTATATTCGCATTATTGTCCTGACTCGCGTACACAGGGACAAAACTCTTCACACATGTTCGGTGGCCCAGGCGGGCCAGGTGGGGGAGGCAATCGGGACGCAAAGGATAAGAAAAACGAGCCGCAGAAGAAGAAATGGGAACCTCCTTTACCCACCCGTGTTGGAAAGAAGAAGAAACGGGGGCCGGACCCTGCGACCAAGCTTCCCGTTGTGTACCCAACTACTCGCTGTCGTCTCAAGCTACTCAAGAACGAGCGCATCAAAGACTATCTTCTATTGGAAGAGGAATTCATTCAGAACCAAGAACGACTCAAACCTGAGAGTACAAGAGAGGAGAAGAACGAAGACGAGTTGAGCCAGGTCGACGTCATCCGCGGCACACCACTGGCGGTCGGCACCCTCGAGGAGATTATTGACGATGAGCATGCTATTGTTAGCACAGCGTCAGGGCCGGAGTACTACGTTTCGATTCTCAGTATGGTCGACAAGGACCTTCTCGAGCCAGGCGGAACTGTATTGCTACACCACAAGAATCAGGCGGTTGTCGGGGTTCTGCAGGACGACCAAGATCCTATGGTCAGCGTCATGAAACTTGACAAGGCGCCCACAGAAACATATGCCGACATTGGTGGACTTGAGAGCCAGATACAAGAAATAAAAGTGCGTTTCCTCCGGTGGGCACCTGGTCATGGACCAATGCTGACTCGCCCTCTAGGAATCCGTGGAATTACCCTTGACGCACCCAGAGCTCTACGAAGAGATGGGAATTCGACCACCAAAAGGCGTTATCCTGTATGGCGTTCCTGGAACAGGCAAGACCCTCCTAGCCAAGGCCGTTGCAAACCAGACATCTGCTACATTTTTGCGAGTGGTCGGCTCTGAGCTCATTCAGAAGTACCTCGGTGACGGCCCAAAACTTGTTCGCGAGTTGTTTCGCGTAGCCGAGGAGCTTGCCCCAAGTATCGTCTTCATCGATGAGATTGATGCTATCGGTACAAAACGGTATGTGGCCCAGAATTACTCGCTTTCCAGGACGCTGAGAACTGTACAGATATGACTCGACATCAGGTGGTGAACGTGAGATACAGAGGACGATGTTAGAGCTCTTGAATCAGCTGGACGGATTCGACACTCGAGGAGACGTAAAAGTTATCATGGCTACCAACAGGATTGAGTCCCTCGACCCAGCGCTTATTCGGCCCGGGCGTATCGACCGGAAGATCGAGTTCCCACTGCCTGACGTTAAGACGAAGCGTCACATTTTCCGGTTTGTCTCGTTTGATGCCGCCCCTCTCCGTTACTCAAGTCGACCCTTCCGTCCAGGTTACATACGTCGAGAATGAGCTTAGCGGACGATGTCGATCTGGAAGAGTATGTTATGGCGAAGGATGACCTGTCTGGCGCAGACATCAAGGCCATCTGTACGGAGGCTGGCTTGATGGCACTACGCGAGCGGCGGATGAGGGTGAATAAGGCCGACTTTGGGACAGCACGGGAGAAGGTTGGTCATTTTCAATTTGAGCCTTGCACGCGAACCAAAGCTGATTGTGGTGTGATCAGGTGCTATACCAGAAGAATGAGGGTACGCCTGAAGGACTGTATTTGTGACCTGTGATAGTTTGCATACATACCATACTCATTACTCGTTTCAATAATTTAATCTTTCTTTCTGCACCCGGCAAAGTTGACCTTGACACGTGAAATCGCGGTCACGTCCGTAATACTCCGTATACCGGGTCGGATTGAATTGCTGTCATTCCCGTAATCCATTCTTTCTCACTACTACCATGGGCCGCCCAGCAGGCAATGGTAGCGTCGATAACGAGAGTCTTACCGTTCTCGACAACCGAACTGGCAAGACTTACACTATTCCGTACGTCCCGCGTGGCGATTTTCGAGAAAGGGTAGTAGAGAGGCTGAAACGAGCGTAGGATCAAGGACAACACAATATCCGCGACGGCCTTCAAGACGATCGCGGCACCGTTCAAGCCGGGTGAACCTGTAGAGAACGAGACACCAAAGGGTCTCCGCGTGTCCGACAAGGGCTTCCTCAACACTGCCGTCATCCAGAGCCAAATCACGTATATCGATGGCGACGCCGGCGTCCTGCGCTATCGTGGCTACCCGATCGAGCAGCTCGCCCAGCGCTCGACTCACCTCGAGACGGCGTATTTGCTCATCTATGGAACTCTACCGAGCGAGAGGCAGCTGAAGTTGTTCGAGAGCGAGGTCATGTCACACTCTTTTGTGCATGCGGACGCAGAGAACTTTTTTCGCTCTTTCCGGTGCGCCCGTTCTGTTCGTACGTACTATGTGGTATGGTAGCTCATGATGGCTCGCTTTCCAGATATGACGCGCACCCAATGGCGATGCTCACGAGCGCGTTTGCGTACCTCGGGTCGTACTATAGCGAAGCGAACCCCTCGTTGCAAGGTGCGTCGCCTCTTTGCTCAACTCGACATGGGTACAATGAACTGTATGCATAAGGCCAGAAACTCTTCACGAATGGTGACGCTGCCTCGCTCGCGAACATGGATAGGCAGATTTTTAGGATCATCGGGAAGGCTACAACGCTCGCTGCGTACGTGTGCACTTCCCGCGTCTCGATACGACTAGAGCTTTTTCATATACAGAATGGCCTACCGTGTCCGCCAGGGACGTGAATTCGTCACGCCGCCCGCGGGACTCTCGTATACAGGACAGTACGTCCCTCTATGCGCTCCTCTACTCTCTGTCCAGGTTCATGTCGCCGCAGGTTCCTATACCAGATGGATCACCTTGGCCAGATAGACTACAAGCCGTCCCCCATACTCGAGAAAGCGCTTGACGTTCTGTTTCTTCTGCATGCAGACCACGAACTCAACGCGAGTTGTACAACGGTGTTGCAAACCGGCAGCTCACTCGTAGACCCATATTCTGCGATTGCGTCAGTAACATCTGTAACCTCCTTAGTGTTGTAGCTGATGTGTGGTCTGATGCGCCGAAACAGGGCAGGATGCGCGTCTTTATAGTGAGTTTCTTGCTTTATGCCGTAAAAAGTTGCGTTGATATATCCTGGTTTGTAGTGGTCCCCTTCATGGTGAGCTGAAAATATATTTCATTCCTAGCTTCTTAATCAACTGGGAACCCAGGCGGTGCCAACGAAGCAGTGATTCGGATGCTCATCTCGATTGGGCGGTGTGTAACTCATTCCCATATCCATGTCAATTCCGTCCTGTGAACAGGTTTGGGTAGGCCCGAGGATGTTCCATCATTTTTGGAAGCTGTGAAGCGACGCGAAAAAGTGCTCTCGGGTTTCGGTCATCGGTGAGCGTAATGAACCAGCTGCTCAAACTAAAGCCCAACTGATGCGGTGTTACAGAGTGTATAAGACCTCCGACCCTCGGTCTTTCATTATCCGAAAAACGGCAGACGAGGTGTTCAAAGTGTATGATTATTGCGTGCTGCGGGGACCCACAAGTCACTAAATCTTCCTCATAGGACCGGAAAGGATGAGCTATTGGAAATAGCAATGGCACTTCATGATGCTGCGATCAAGGACGAATACTTTGTGAAGCGTCGATTGGCACCAAATGTAGACTTTTGGTACGAAATATCTATGCCTTATTTGGCTAAACCACCGCTCACTCTCTGCTGTAGGAGGTGAGCCTGGTTAAGCTCTTTGTGTTAGGGATCGTTGTGATTGAAGGTGTCCTTCAACGTGTAGCGGCTTAATCTATCGAGCTATGGGTGAGTGGCCCGCCATTTGAAAATTTATAATAGGCGTTTAGTCGACCCTCAGGTTTCCCCCTCGATTTCTTCCCTGTTCTCTTTGCCGTGCCACGCGTGGTGGGTTGGTTGGCCCATTGGCGACAGGTCAAGTTTTCCTACAATCCAGATGTCTCATCGTGTTGACTTTCTTCATAGATGATGCTCCAAGAGACCGGCGTGAAAATTTGGCGTCCTCGTCAGGTACGGGTGCTGAGTCGTCGCCTTGGCAAGCCCTTTTTGACATTATCGTCAGGTTTACGTTGGCTCAAGCAAGCGAGATTATGTTCTCATTAAGGAACGATCAATTGTTCGGGGGTTGAAGGCTGAGCCATTACCCGTTCCTCATTCCGGGTGCGTTTATGATTGTGTCTCACTTGGTGGTTCTTTTCCCTCGGACTGAATAGTTTTCATTGGTTTCAGGATAAGCAAGCGCACTGTGCTGGCTGAATTCACGGGAAAGAGCAAGTTGTAAAATGACATTTACCTGTATGATAGTTCACATCTGGCCATAGTTTTCTATACGTAAATTGAACGAGAACGGGTGCTGAGAGGTTTACACGCGACTGAGTCGAGCTTTCGATTATGTGTCATGTGATTGGTGCCATGATCGACCGCTGGGTGTATACTGTACTGTATCATATAGATTTTCAGTCTTGGGAGACTCAACACTAAGGCATGGACGTCCCCAATTATGGAAGACATGAAGAACTACAGTATTGCGATAATTATCCGAGCGTTGCTAGGAATGTCGGCTGTCGTCAGCTGCGCGACAACTGACAAACTTAGTCTGAACGTCATACTCCGAGTCAGGGACCATTTACAAGAACAAGAAAAGAAAAGTCCTGCTTTTTTTTCTTCTCCTTACCTCTCATCTCTCTTCCACTCTCTCTCCTCTATCCGCTTGCTGTGTTTGATTGTAAAAAGAAGACATGTTTGCTACACTCTTTTTTGCCACGCTCCTTTCCTTTCTCGCTCTTCCTGCCGTTCGTGCCACCGAGTTTGCCGTCGTGACCCCTGTGTTCAAGCAGGTAAAAAAACGCGTTGTGCTCGAATTTGACACACACGCTTTCCCCCTTTCAATGAACCATGACATGACTGACGATGTCGATGCAGTGTGGTCTTGCCCATTTCAACTGGACTGATAACGGCAAAGGCCCTTACTCCGTTGCTATCGTCAATACCGCCGACCCATGCGGCCACGAGCTGTGAGTCTTTCCCAAAATTCAACCCACACCCACCCCACTTTTCACACACTCCTTCCCTAAATTCTGACTTCTGGCTTTCTCTAGTTTCGACCTGGGCGAGCACCAAGGTTCATCCATCTCGTGGAATGTGACCATTCCTTGTGGCTCGAACGTGACGATCTGGGTTGGAGATGCAGCTGACGACGAGGCTTGGTCTGGACCTGTACGCAACCTTTTTTTAAAAAACTCTCAGCTCGAAAGGTTTGAAGTTAAACAACTTTTTTTTTTTTTTTAGATCGAAGTCGAATCGAGCGACGATCAAAGCTGCCTGCCTCCAGCAGATCTACACTCCAATAACAACAATGCGGCGAGCGAGTACGTCAACAACTCCTCTCCCTTGCATGTTTTCCTCCTCCTAAGCCACTGACGTCTTTCCCTTCCCAATTTCAACTTTTTTGCGTGAAAAAGATCGTCGAGTTCGGTTTCCTTTGCACCAGCGGCGGCGACTACGCCCCCTTCCACCGCCTCCACGACTTCCGCTGACAATGCCAAGTCAAGTTCTGGACCGATTGGCGGTCTCAAGAATGGTGGTGCACCGTCCGTTCGTGAGATCCCGGCGCTTGTCCTCCTTCTGGGCACCATCGCGCTCGCCTTTACCTTGACGCTCTGAAGTTCCCCAAAAAAACACTTTTTCTTCCATGCCGACGCGTCTGAACGCCAACGCGTTCTCCCCGTATTATACCACCAACTCGGTTGTACGACCCCATCTGGAGGGTCCACGGTCTTTTCTACCTCCATTCCTCTACGATTTTTCATTTGGTGGTTGCCAATTTGGCAACCGATGCACGTCCGGGTGGCGACTTTAATGCCCTTTCCCCGGAGCCTTGACGGTTATGTTTGGT